>JAVSBV010011426.1:0-12524 GCA_033117975.1 Parotocinclus spilosoma
TAAGAACTTGTTTTTTACAGTATTATGCGTCGCATGCTGAGTACCTATACATTGTGTTGTAGATCGTTTCGAAAAACTTGTGTGCAAATGTATTTTTCAATGAACAAAATTAGTAAGCAACAGTAGTTCTTGTTTGTACGTTCGCTATACGTATAAATCATACAATAAAGGTTTAATAAACATTTAATATGTTACATAGAACGTCCTGTATTGTAACATAGGGCATGTTCGTTTAATCGGACCAGCCGGTTATTAGGACCAAAACGATCGCGTGCCGATGTAGTCCCATTAACCGGAATCCACTGTATTTAATAACTTAAATTAAAAAGAGAACTCAACTTTGCATGTTGATCCGAATGCTGTTAAGGTTTGGATGGATTATTAGAAGCTTTAAATCAAGATAGAAGTTTTAGCTTCCTAATTGACTCCTAATTCTTTTCCCTGCCGTTATTTGTGTCTGCATTATTTAGACAGTTTGCCTGATGCCAAATATGGTTAGCTCTAATGCATGTCATGGCTTAGAAGTGTATTGTAAGTGAGAGCAATCGATTTATTTATTTATTTATTTATTTATTTATTTTTTTTTAAATCTTTGAGTTCGTGTGGTTTTTCTTCACAAACCGGGTTAGGTGATCATTTATATCAGTCTGTGATGTGGGAACCTTATGTGGTTCCCTAAAAGATGCTTGTTATTATTTCTATGAGTAAGCTTTTTGACTGTAGCGTCTCACGTTCCTCCTCTTGTTTCAGACGGTCAGGTCATCCCACTGGTGGAGCTGTCAGCCAAGCAAGTGGCATTCCATATCCCATTTGAGGTCGTAGAGAAAGTCTATCCACCTGTACCTGAGCAGCTCCAGCTTCGCATTGCCTACTGGAGCTTTCCTGAAAATGAGGAGGATATCAGGTAAGGCTGGATTTCACCATTCCTTCGATCAGAGTTCTCATCTTGGTGCTGCCACAAAACCGTCTTTAGACTGTTCTCTGGACATCATATTTTGATCTAGAAAAAGAACTAAACTGGTGGACTGGTGTCCCACTGGTGTCGACAGGCTTATATCTGTACCCTGTTCTCCAGGGATAGGCATCATATCTTTCACAACCCTGACCAGGAAAAAGGAAGGTAAAAAAATTGAACAGTGGTGATAAAACATTAGTTTTAAAGTGACTTTGTTTATTGATGTAACCTTGTGTCTGTTGTAAAATGGCCATTGAGCCTGAAAGCTGCATTCAGTGAACCAAATAAACAAAATTAGATGATTAGGGTAAGTTTGTGTTTGGAAACACTCAGAGGAGCTGGTGACTTAAGTTTAATCATGTTTGAATCATGTTTAATCAATCTAGCTTGGATTTTATGCAATATGTAGAGCATATTAAATACAAAGATGGCTGTCCCAAGATGTAACTTATCTGTTCAACCTCTTTGCAAGGAAGCATCCCAATGAGTACGCTGAAAACCAGATAGCACAGAAGCCCAAAGCGAGTACAGCAATGGTGAAAGAAAGGCCATATAAAAGGACATCTATGCTGTGACATTTTATTTGGTCGAGCATGTGATACACATCAGAACTTTCCAAAATAAGAGTTCTAGAAGGCGTTAATCCCAAAGTCTGTTTTATGGTATAAATATGGTATATGTTTATATGTACTACATTTTTATTTTGATATTATTCATAGATACATAGTACACAGTGGTGATATTTGCATATTTGAACTGTGTACATATTTGTTGAAGTGCACTTCATTTAAAGGTTGTTTAAAATTGTATCTCGAGCTGCATCTGAAGTGGCATATTTAAACAGTACGTACAAGATTTTATCAGGTACACGCTGCTTTTCAGTATGCACCGATACACCATTTTGGATGCACTAGGCTTACCATCTTCCCAATGTTGTGTGGTGCATGAAATCACACCTCCATCTGTAAAAAACATGGTTTTACATAACTATATAATTTTGATTTTGTAGTATTATACTTAAACTTGTAGAACAGTTACATTTACAGAATTTAGCAGACACTCTTATCCAGAGCGACTTACAACTGATACAGTCTTTCAATTCAAGCAATGGTGGGTTAAGGGCCTTGCTCAAGGACCCAACTTTGGCAGCTTGGTAGAGGTTTGAACCCAGGACCTTAATGTCCAGAGTTCAGTGCCTTAACTGCTAGGCTACCACAGTCCCACAGTTGCCTCTTCACTGCCATTTTTTTCTTCCTTGGCTCTGAATGCCTCCGCTCTGCTTTGTATACATACTTATAAATGGCTGCCGATGCAGTACTTCTGGGGACTTTTTGGGTACTGGTTTAATGCGTTCAAATACACTACGGACTTGTGTATGTGTGTAACTATGCGCTTGCTGATTTGTTTTTTTTATTATTGTTATTTTAATTATTATTATTATTGCTATATTTTTGTATTAGTAGAGAATAAATAGGGGTAAACATTTATTGGACCATTTATTATAAAAGCTACCGTAACATACAAGGGAATTGTGAAAAAACGTGATTGTTTTCTATAGCTCCCTCACTCATAATTGGCAGAATCTAAAACCTGTGATAACAGCCAAAAGACCCACAGACCTATAAAAGTTTTAAGCTGCATGAGTAACCTTAGTGAAAACGTAACCAAATAGAAACACTACAAGACTTTAGTAACATCCAGTGAATCCAGATTCATGATTATTCGCGTGATTAAATTAATGGCTTAGCATGCATGTTGTTTACTACGCTGACTGGTAGTGCTTTCCCTGTCCGAACACTTCTAACGTTCACATGTATGGATCTGCAGAAGTACACATTAATAAACTATTAATTTTTTGCTTGTCTCTCCTTCTCCCTCACCCCCTCTCTGCAGGTTGTACTCTTGCTTGGCCAATGGCAGTCCTGATGAGTTCCAGCGTGGTGAGCAGCTCTATCGGATGAGAGCTGTGAAAGATCCCCTACAGATAGGTAAAAACCTTCTCAGCCTGCAAAATCCACCAAGATCATTTATTATTCCAAAGAAGAACGTGAGAGCAACTGGCAGAGCCTTTTGCAGATTGGCGTTTTAGGTTAAGACATTTTTCTTAAGGTTTCTATACCCTTGTATTCACTTTAATATAGGTTTACCTAGCTTACTAGAAACAGTAGGTAGTTATTTTGACATAATTTGCTCGTAGTTAATAGCACTCTTTTTTTTCAAAAAGCTTCAAAGTCTGTTAGTGTCTAAGTAGCTTGCTGTCTTAGCTACAGTTATGCTGTGGTGCATTGGTAGTTATAAATCGTCACATTTGACTAATAGATAAATTACTAAACTACACCGGGCAGCCGTGGCTCATCTATATTTTATTTGTTCTCCTGTTGCCGTGATGACCTAACCCCACCAGCTTGAGCTTATAAAAATTTTCATGAAATGATCTGATGAAATTGCCACATGCACTCTGAGCTCTAAGCCAATTAAAGAGTACCAAAATGAGACAATCACACATGCCATATGTTGCATTGTTTTTGTTACATACATTTCAGCTGAAAAAGATCCCAGTTGAAACACTGCTCTATTTTTTATAGGCTGTTTATACCTATGTATTAGGCTATTTTTTTAAATAAATGTCTGGCATCTACAAGATGTGTGGAATTTTGTTCAGGTACAAACCATTTAAAAAGTTGCCAGTTCCGTTATATTTTCAGAACCTTGTTGGAATACTGTTTGTTTGTACTGGACATACAATTGTTTTGACTGCGGGTCATTGTATGGACATGGCCCCACAGTAAGCGTTTATACTAAATTATTATAAGGTGGACAGATTTTATTGGTTGCTTCTCCTCTTAAATCCAAGCGAATTGGTAAAATTCTTTGACAACCAGCAATCCGGGTCTCGTGCTATAATGTTCAAGGTCAGTATGACTATAATGTGATTGTAGCATTCAGGTGGCATGGATGTTTATTTTTCATTATTTATAATAATTAATTGAATTGATAAAGCTGATCGTTGTTTATCTGATCAGATACAACTGCCTGTTGCATTTCTAGATTATTCCTTGTACTGGGGGGATACATATTGAACCGAAAGTAGGGAAATCCGACACCAGAATGGACAGTCGGCTAAACCACACCGCTATTACAAGATACCACATCGGAGACTCCAGACCAACACATGAGAGCTTCTCACAGGGGAAGTCGCACCAACCTGCTATTTATGCTGAGCCACACTAACGGAGCTGTGGTGGCCTTATGGATAAGACACTATAGACTATGGACCAGAAGGTCCAGGGTTCAAATCCCACCTGTGCCAAGCTGCCACAGTTGGTTTCTTGAGCAAGGCTCTTAACCCACAATTGCTTGAATTGTAAGACTGTAGCAGTTGTAAGTCGCTCTGGATATAGAGCGTCTGCTAAATGCCATAAATGTAAATGTAATTGCATACAGAAAGACACATTTTATTTTTCACAGAAAACAACACTCAAAACCCACTCAAGACGACATTACCAGGAAAAATGTGAAACTTTTGGACACATTTACATTTAAAACACCAGTTATAACTTGTTTTTCCATGACATAGACTCAACAAAACTTGTGTACCGCCGTATATTGTTTATGGCCCCAGTGTGCTGAGACGGCGTTAAACCCAAACATGCAAACAAACTAACCATTCTGCTTACCAAGCAGTCATAGGGACACAACTGTGTTTAAAAAAGCATGTTAAACGCTAAAGCATAACTCAGCCGTGGATGAGAAATTAAGAACATAGTAACACTGAAGATATTTTATTGATTACTTTAGTTTTGTTTATGCCAATGTAACTGATGTATTTGCTTGTTTAATGAAAGCGTTTGTTTTAGTGGTCTGAATATGCTCCTTTAGTAGTTTATATGGTTATAAGTGACCAGCCAAAATGCTGTCATTACCTGACGTGCCGCGTGGCTGACTTCCGTTTAAATATTTATTGTTGTGGTTTTCTCCATGCGAAACACTCCGGGATATTATGGGAAACCTAGTCCCCTGCGTTGCCCCCAGCTATTGTTTTGCCTTACACTGTGTTCTTCAGGATGGTACTTGCACTCCTCTGACCGCAGATGACTCCAATTATCATTATAAACAGCCTTCTTTCAGCGTTGCTTTCCTATTTTTGACCCCTTTTATCAGCTGCTCAGTACATGATCAGAGATCAATGTAGTCTGTAGTAATCATTCCTCCCTAAACGTGAACAGCGAGGCTGTTTTATCTTTCAGTTGCTGCTAAAGGTCAGATTTGAAATGTCAAATTTTTTTCAGTGCTATTAGTAGGTCATACGAGTGGGCTGTTGAGGTTAACAACTGAAAAGGTTAGTGGTGATGTTTTATGATAGGAGTCAATTAAATGATCAGGCTAAACGTCGATGCACGAGTCTTGTCTGTTTCTTAACTTGACACGATCAAAATGGGATGTAGAGCGGTGCAATAAATAAGATTTATATGTTTTGTGCAGAATCATCAAATTTACAGTGCTGTTATAGCTGCTAAACTGCGCACAACACCCCCCGGTTTAAAACACTGATCGGCAGCACTTTTTTGTCAGTGCCAAAGACCTCATCGTCTTGTGTACTGAAGAACATCTGTGGTTTTCCTACAATTCTGCTAAAACTCTAAATTCTCGTCTGTCTGTCTGTTTGGGTTATTGCTTTTAGGCTAATCCTGACGTCCTTGACCTGCTTAAATTAATCTTTTTTTTGTTTAATCAGTCTTACACCCATGATTTATCAAAACAACTGAAATGTATCTGGAACCACAAAGGTTGGCCAGATTTCTTATACAAAATAATTAAATGCTTTTGTGTTCATTTGTTTGCATGTTTGAATGAATGAATTAGTATTACTGTCATTCACTTTCCATAACCACTCACTCCATGTTTATACAACTAGATGATTTTCTTTTCAGTTTCTTAACTGTTTAGAGCCTCTTGGCTAAAAGTTACAAGATACAAATTTTGAATTAGTAGCGTTTCATCTCAGAAACTGATAATAGGAAAATAGAAGAGGACAAAACAGCAGGCAATACCTGCGACCACACCGCCTTAACCAGCATTATAAAGCCATTAATCCGGGTCAAAGTGGGAAATCAGTACAGTCGATTCCGGTTATTTGGACTACCGGTTAATGGGACCAGCCGCTTATTCGGACCAAATCCTATCCTAATATCCTAATCCTAATATGTAATATCCGTGGTTACCAAAGAAACTCTTTGTCTCTGGCATCACTACAACGCTCATGAGTTTATCCCCAGCCCTCTACTGCCACAGGTCTTTGCCTAACATTTCCATTTACTACAAAAAAGTAGCCACAAGCCACCACTTAGCCACAGCAAAAGCGCTTCAGATCACATTGCATAAGTTCTTCAAAGGTTGACTGGAATTTAGTAAGAACTTGCTTTTTTACAGTATTATGCTTCACATGCTGAGTACCAATACATTGTGTTGTAGATCGTTTTGAAAAACTTGTTTGCAAATTTATTTTTCAGTGAACAAAGTACTTAAGCAACAATAGTTCTTGTTTGTACGTTCGCTATATGTGTAAATCACACAATAAAGGTTTAATAAACATTTAATATGTTACATAGCACGTCCCGTTTTGTAACATGTTTGTTTAATTGGACCAGCCGGTTATTAGGACCAAAATGATCGCGTCCCGATGTGGTCCGATTAACCAGAATCAACTGTATCACAAGTATAACCTAAGTTGAATGTTCGCAGTTGTGCTTCATTCGGTATGTCTTGCTAGTATTGGGCCTTTTCAGAATTGCCTGAATTATTCATGGCATAGATTTATCAAGGTGCTAGAAACATTCCTCAGAGATTTTGTTCTGTATTGACGTGATAGCATCACACAGTTGGTGCAGATTGTTGACCGCATGGCCCCAGGTGACTTTGGAGGCTATTTGAGTAGAGTGAACTAATTTCCATGTTCAAGAAAGCAGTTTTAGTTGATTTGAGCTTTGTGTCATGGTGCGTAGAAGATGGGAACACTGTGGTCACAAAGGGATGTACATGGTCAGCAAGGTTATCTGTGCTCACTGGGTAGTTAATCTTTTTCAGACATTTCTCTGTGTCGTGCATGGGATTCGTAGTAGATCAGCAGTTTCTCATATGACTACATTCCTAAATGCATTTAGTTGCTGCCAACTGTTTGGCTAATTAGATGTGTTACTGAGCGATTGAACAGGTGTACCAAATAAAGTGGTAGAAGTATCTATAGGATGACTTTTAGTGGTTGTTGGAATATCATTCTTTCTTGTTGAGCTGGTCAAAGGAGGTCTGGTCCCTGTTTAGTGATGAGACATGTTTAGCTGTACCCCATTCCACAGTTTACCTACATACAGACTACACCTCATTCTCACTCACTCACTGTTTGTCTTTCATTTTTCATTTTCTGGATCCTCTCTGAACAGCTAGACCGAAATCAGTAGACTTGAGTACCAGGAGTTTCACAATGCTTTCTTGGACAAAGATGATAGAGCAGGTTGTCGTCTTTTTCAAATCACTCATTTGTTTTGAATGACAAGCGACTACAAACAAGTGCCTACACATTACTCTCATCAACAATCCAAATAATGTATGGATATGCCAATTGGAAGCAACCCCAATCGTTTACCCACTCAACCATTTCCTTATTAGAGTAACAAGACAAGCAGTGTTATTGATGACCTGTATTTATGTATTCGAACGTCATTGCGTATAGCTTCAAAATTGACACCCTTGATAAAGGTGAGTAAAATGCCTCAAGGTTAATTATCTCACACAAATGTAAATGTTTATGTTTAAATATAACCCATAAAGGGTTACATGGCCGAATCACACCACGATTAGTAATACTCTTGCCCTTAGTACTTTATGCAACCTCCCTTTGCTAACACGCAGAGCTCATTTAATGCTTAACACAGTTGTAGAAAACTGAGCAAGGATTTTGAGACCATTGTTTAAAGACTCCCCAAAGCCTTGGGCCCTAGATCAACTTTTGCTCACCTCACATGTTTTGATCAGGCTTTATCTCTATAAATAATCTGAATGTATGAATGTAACTCCAAATGTTATGCTTTTAAGCCCAGGTTTACACAAAAGGTTAGAGTATAAGAGCTTAAGTCTGTCCTTCAATCAAAAACTTGCCAAAACCTAACAAATCATGTGCTTGCTTGCTTGTTAGCTCATATGTAGACTGGAAATGGTTTTATTTGATTGATGCCTTTAAAGACTTTTTGCGCAAGTTACTCAGGTTTGTATTTGTAAGTGCATTTGCCTATCCTGGTATAAGTGGTACTCCTTTGCTGTGTTAATTCTGACAGCAAATTTTTATTGAGTTTTAGTCTTAGTCTTGTGACTAAAATGTAATTTAGTCATAATTTAGTTATCTGAATTGTTTTTAGTTTTAGTCTATTCTTATGACAATTGGTCGACTAAATCTAGTCAATTCAGTTGACTAAAAGATAAAGGGTGTAAAATGTGAATACTTTTTATACACTAACACGAAAAGAAAACTTTATTAAGCAATTATGGAATATTATTAATGTTTGAAATACCAATATCTTTTAACAAACATCTTTATTTACCTGAACTTGCATATTGAGCAGAACAATAAAATAATAATTATCAGTAGGTTTGCTATGCCTGAGAAATAAATGCATTGTTTATAACAAATTGCATACATTACATAATACATTCTTTAACTGAGTACAGTAAAGGCAGCAGTGCCATTAGTGCAAACATAAGCACCAAACATATAACAAAAGAGTATTTATAACTAAATTTAGTATTCACAGGTTAATTATTTCACAACCTTAAAGGAGAAATGTTCCCATACATCGGCTCTTCTTTTTCTCCCTGCTGATATTGTCTAGATAACTTTGATTGGATTGATTTGATTGGATTGATTGTTTGATTAGAAGGCTACCCCACCGATTAGAAAGCTTATCCCGCCTCTCCATATATGTCCAAGTAGTTATTATTGGATGTTTTCCTAACTTGTCCCTGCCCTTCACAAACTAATTCAGTTCTTATTGGACATCACCTATGTTGAACATCGTCTCGGTTTTATTCGTTGACAAGTGTCAATTAATTTCATCGTTTTAATCGTTGTAAGTAGTTTTTGTTTAGTTATCGTTTAGTTTTCGTCATGGTCAAAGGTTCGTTGACGCAAACGATGACGAAAATGGATCGTCAAATAAATTAACACTGGTCACAAGAGACTCAAAATTGAGTTGTGAAATTATCCGTATTGGTGTGGGGGGGGGTGTATACAAAGGGAAAAGAGCTGGCGATGTGTGTTAAACGCTTTGTTTCTTTAGGGTCAAATAGTTCAAGTGGTTTTATTGTCATTTCAACCATATACAGTGGTGTACAGTATACAGTGAAATGAAACAACTTTCCTCCAGGACCAAGGTGCTATATAACAGTAAACTTCAAAACATAAAGAACAATACAGAACAATAAATACAGGAACAATAAACACTATACATAACAATAAACAATAAATACAAAAAAACAGTGCAGATAGCCCACTGATGGTGTGAGCAGAAGGTGCAGATACGTCCATTGTTCAATTATAAAGAGTGTAAACATTAGTTATAGCAGCACTTGTGAAGCGCTGTGAATACTTTCCGGATGCACTGTACGTGTGTGTGTGCGTGCGTGCGTGCGCGTGTGTGTGTGTGAGAGAGAGAAATAAGAACAATTTCTAAAATGCAAATCGATTTATTTCATTAAAGGTTGAATGAGCAGGTTTGTGGATTTTAAAGTAATTCTGTGGTGAAGTAACAGTGAATCAGCAACCTAACCCTGTAGCAAATGTTAAGGTTACATGTGCGATTTAGTGTACTGAGAAGCATTGGGATACACTGCTCTTTTGTATTTCAGATACGAGCTCCCTGCCCCATCATCAGGCCAAAAGAACGACATGACAGCGTGGCAGGATTGCGTGAATAACTCGATGGCCCAGCTGGAACATCAGGCGGTGCGTATAGAGAACCTGGATCTGATGGCACAGTACGGCATAAACGCCTGGAAGGTGTCTAATGAGTACGTAAGAACCACTGTTTACTCTCAACCATTCTGTCTGCAATGTTGTACCTCCTGTCTCATATTGTTTTTGTTTTTTTTACGTTGAACAGTAACTTGGCTTTCATGATAGAAAATGCACAGAAAGTGCTCCAGAATATTCGGTAAGTGTTTTTTCTGCATGGACTATGGCTTTGTTTTACGGAGCTGCTAAAAGACAGTGTCAGACCAGAATTCAGTTTTTTTTTTCTCAGCAGCACTCCGCCTTTTAAATGTGAGGCAGGATGGGCCATAGCCCATCACCTTTATAAGAATTTGACATGCCATGTTGGACAGCTCTACAAAACTGCTGGTCAGTCAAACAAACTGAGGAGCTAGAGCCTGTCCCATGTCTTTGTTGCAAACCTTTGAGCGGATACAGTACAGCTGGTACTTTATGACCAACAGAGCTATAGTTCACTGCTCACAAAAATATGGGGGATTTCATTTGAAATATCCCCTAATTGTGTGAGCAGTACAGTTCCTGTTTTCTCAGTTCAGCATTGTGCAGTAAAAGGACTTTCAGATCACTCAGATTTTAAACCCATTTTGTGAATTTTACCTTGGAATTTGCCAGTGACAAAAAGCTACACTGCACTGACCTACAACATTCTTAAAGCTTCTAGAACTGTTATATGCAGCATGTCATTAAGAATTAACTTTTTGTGGATAGAATTATTCCCTGTTAAACTTGTAGTCGGTGGCAAACACAGTAAAATGTTTCACCAGGACATTGCGACCATGGAAAAGCTATATCGGCCATGATTATGAATCATTTCAATCACAATTATGAAGAGTATGAAAGAAGAAAAAAAGAGACCTGCAAAGCATTAAGTTCAGTTGAACTGAAACTACGATTGCATTTCCATGTGTCGGTATATGGTAGAGGTGCTCCCCAATTGTAATGAAGATACATTCTGTCAAATCCATTGTAAGTGTAAACTGATGAGTTAAACATGCAGGATGAGTCAAAAGACAAAGGACATGTCACGTTGTGTACTTTTTGCAAAGGCTGCCAAAATCATTGAGGTTTGTTGCTGTGTGAAATTAGTGGTCTTTCTGGATGTCCTTTGTTGAAGGCTATGATATGGCAGCTACATTTCCTGGTACAGTTACCTGTGACGAACAATAGAATTTTGCATTTTGTGTTGATAACTTTTGAACTCAGGAGATCAATCAAATTGCTTCAATTCTAATTGATTTCAGAGACTATTCTGGTCTTCAATTAAAATTTATTTATGTAGCGCTTTTTACAATGGTGCATTGTCTCAAAGCAGCTTTACAATTTCATATTATCTTAAAAGGCCAATCCCAAGTTGAGCAAGCCTAGGGAGACAGTGGAAAGGAAAAACTCCCTGAAAGTGGGAGGAAGAAACCTTGGGAGGACCAAGACTCAAAAGGGGACCCATCCTCCATAGGTGGCCTAGATGGTCTTCTTTCATATGCTACATGACTACGTTCCCATTTGGGGGGGGTTGGACTTACCCTTGATCCAATATGGTGGCCATGTTGCGCACGTAACCTAAAACAGAGGTCTCCTGACCAATTATTTGCTGGGGTAATCAGATATGTCATTTTCCCTTTAGTGAAATAAAAGGGTGTCTTGTGCCCTGGCCATGTTTTTTGTCAGCAAGTCTAAGCGTTCCTGTTTAGATCCAGATGTTCTGAATCTACGTAACATGATTCGTTACCGTTGTTCCAGAAAGCAGATTCAAGACCTGAACTGGCAGAGGAAGAACGATCAGCTTTCAGGAGGAGCAAAACTGCGAGAACTTGAATCCAAGTCAGTGTTTTATGTGTAAAAGATTTTTAGAAGAGTTTTTGTGAAGCTTGTTTTGTTCGATCTGCTGACACTTATGTTCTGACTGCATTTTTTTTTTATCATGGACAGTTGGGTGTCTCTGGTGAGTAAGAACTACGAGATTGAGCGTGCCATCATTCAGCTGGAGAACGATGTGGCTCAGATGAAGCAGCAGCAGGGAGAGGAGAATAAGGAGAACATACGACAGGACTTCTAACAAATGGCCGGGCTTCAGCACAATCTGGAGCAGCAGGCACATTTTCTTTGTATGCAGAAGAGACATTTCCAGAGAGCAGTATGGAGTCTAAACACCTGAGATGTTTGTGACGATGCCAGGCAGCTGTTTGTGAATGAATTGGGTTTGGGTTTTTTTAGTTGTGTACATGTGAACAAATCATTCAGGCTTTGTATTTTTATGGAATAAAGTTTTTTTTTTGTTTGTTCAAAACAAATGACATTGTTCTGAATAACAAAACAGTAAAAAAAAATTAGGAAGGAACTTGGGAAGAAGTAATGCTTTATTAATGTTTAACATTCATGTTCTACATGAATTTGGGTGCATGGTGGCAAAAGCAAAATACACAGCGCTTCACTTTTTCACATTTTGTTACGTTACACAGCCTTATTCCAAATTGTATTAAATTAATCTCTTTCCTCAAAATTCTACACAAAATATCCCATTATGACCATGTG
>JAVSBV010011436.1:0-12524 GCA_033117975.1 Parotocinclus spilosoma
CAGCTGCACGCCGGTCCCAAGCCCGGATAAATGGGGAGGGGTGGAGAAAGCAATGGCAAACTACTCCACTATCCTGCAGAAATACTTCATGGATCACATCGATGAAGGACAGAAATATGTGGAGATCGATGATCCATCAGATGACCGAGAGCAGGCTGCGACTGTACGGTTAATCCCATCCCATTAGAATGGGAGCAGTGATCTGATCTCATTATGTATGAAAGTAAGCAGTGGAGGAAGAACTCAGAAAACACTCATGAAAATGTCATAATAAAGTTAACTGTGCTGAGAGAGCAGAGCCAAACAAACTAGCTTCTGCTTTATTTTTTTATTTTTTGTAATGGTAGATGTTTCTTTTTAAAGAAAAGTTGAACAAAAATGATCTGTATCTGTATTATATGTTTTTCATAATTCTTGAACCAAAAAAAATCTGAATGTTCCAAAATCGGAGTGGGTCAGTCATAGGTTTAAAAAACCTATAGGTTTTTTTTATTTTTATCTGCAATCGAAGCATCTCTAACTTATACCAAATTAAGTGATTTAAAAGTTTTAGCACTTAACACTGTCAAAATCCCCCAAAATAATACAAGTGAAATACTACTGAGAGTTTGGGTTCCAGCTCTAAGAGAGAACTGAATAGCTAGAACAGAACTGTCCTCAGAGAGAACGCCACAAAGATACTGATCCTCCAACAAAACAAGCTCACTGCAGCGGCCAAAACTTTAAAAACTGTAACACAATTACACACACATTCAGACATTAATTATTATTTCTCAAAACTATACAACAGACATTTTACAGAGAATTTCAGCGTCTCACACAAAAGCAGACACTTTCACAGGCGGATACGTCGTAATCAGTGTGGTTTGGCTTTTGGACTTTTTATTGCCACTGCAGCACGTATTTGGCCATTTGTGATACGGCTTGTTAAGGTTTGTTGTCAGTGTGGAAAATACCAAATCAATATACACAAGCTCCAAATAATTTACTGTAGTCCAAATAAATCACAGGAGTAAATCTTAAAGCACGACACCTCAAGTCGCTCTAGAACAAAGTCTATGTCTGAGGAATTAACTGCTTGTAAAGCTTGTAAATTAAGGACACCTCTTAAGAAATGTTGAACACGAGGCATAGAAAACCGCTGTTAGTATTTAGGAAAAAATACATTAAGAAAATAATCACACAAATGAACTGTGTAAAATTGTGTTATATTAATTTTAAAACAAATAACAAAACAACGAAAAAATACATAAACTAAAAATTAAATGAAACCACTGACAGAAAATTGGGACAAAAACATATCAGGATAAAAACACTTTTTAATTATTAAAACTGTATATTTTTATACATTGACATGTCTCTACAAAGGAAGATCATTATAGTCCAGGTAATTGCCTTTTCTGAGGTAATTTATTGGCTGAACAATAAAAAATAATATTAATGCCTTTTAACTTTGGTGCTGACGAGGACCTTTGAAAGATGACTGGATGGTAGAGAAAACGGAAAAATGGCTCCTTGATCAAATCAAACCTCGCCTTTCACGCGAAGGCCAAGAAAACAAACTGAAACTTGGATCTCAGAAGATGCAGCAATATATTGGCAAAGAAAATTGTGCTCGGACCAGCTGAAGGGAAAGGAGATAAATGGACACAAAAAAGAACTCATGAACAAGCCATGAAGAACGAAGAGCCAAGCATCTTGGTCAGTTGGTCTCCAAGATCCAGTAACCAATTTGATATCAGTGCTTCAAAAAAAAAAAATGTACTTACATCTTTTACCCTCAATTTGTTACAGACGTTTGTGTGTCAGGTATTAAATCAAAGGTTTTTTGAGGATTATCAAACCGCATGTTATTGTTAAAACAATAAAAACAAGTGTGTAAAAGGTAGATATTTCATGTATTATATCATGTTTCCTGCAGCTAAAAGAGTCTGGGCTCAAACTGACCTTAAAGGACACATTACATTAAACTTAAAAAGCTCAATGAACAATTTAATATCAACAAGTGAAATTTGTTGATATTATATATGAAGCAAATCAAATATGAAGTACATTATGTCAATAAGATACATTAAACACTGAACGGGGTTAAACGAACCCATAGGATATTAGGAGAGATTAAAAGGTTTTAAACCTCTGTAATAGGTTGTAACTAATTATTATTTGTGGTATTATTGGTACTTTATTAATAATGCAGTAAAACCCTTCCGAACTGCAGACATGTTTGTTGTTAGCCAGCTGTGAACGTCCTGTTAGTTGAGGTTTAAATTTGTTTCATATTTCATAACATCATTTTAAATGTCATGGCACGACATGAAACTGATGCGAACAGTACAAAAGTTCCATTTTCTTCTTGTTCAAAAAGCTTAAACTCCACAGATCTGGCTGACATCCAGTTTGTATAATAAGGTCAGAATTAGGGCTGATCGGATTGAGTACCACTCGTCTGTTCGCATTAACATCAAAGGTCTTAATTATAATATACAGGGTGAGTCAAAAATCAAAAATCAAACCCATTTATTTTAGAAACAAAATATAAAATGACATATCTGAAAAACCCAGTAACTGATGGATGCGGGGGCCTATCTTTTAGGCTATGTCTGGAACATGGGCGCCGTCTTAAAAGCCGCCATCTTGGATCAAGAGCAATTTTGTTCCAATGGGAAATGTAGCATGGTCATGTAGAATATTAACAAGACCGGAATTGTATAAAAAAATCAATTGCGGCAATCAGTTTTGAAATATTTCTTGCAGTTCAAAAGTTATCAACACAAAGTTCTAAACTTTTGCTTTTCCTCACAGTTAACTGAAAATTGAATTGGTGATTCTTGGTGATTGATTGGTGAACATACCACAACAACCAACACCCAGAAAGATGCCCAGCACTGTTACATCACTCAACTGCTACTGACCAAGAAAGCTCAACAATGGTTTTGCCAGCTTTTGGGAAAAGTCCAAGATACAGCAGTGACACATCCTAGGACTTATGACTCAGCCTATACATTTATGTCAGAATGACAGAAAACTAGTTTGAGCAAACCCCTGTTCCACTAGAAAAGAGAACTGCGGTCTTGAAAGGCAGAAAGTAACCCGGAATTTCTGTGTTTCAAATTTTATAAAAGAGGAAAAGAATTACTGTATTACAATATTGTATGCTTACATGTGTTTTAATTACTATTATTGTTTAGAATAAAACACTATGTGCAAAGTTTTAAAGTGATAGTGTCCAAAAAACGTAAATGGCTCATCCCTGTAAATCTGTAAATTATTCTCTGTTAATTTTACAAACCAATAATTCTGTTAATGAAGGCTTCATGGTATGTTTAGGGGGTGAGGGAATAGACAAGCTGACCAAGTAGGAGGAAATTGACACGCTTTAAGCTGTGTAATACACTGATTTCTTTTATAAACAGACCTATATTCAGTTACAGTACTGGGATAACTTATTGGGAGAACAGTCTGAATGCACTGAATCACAGCAGAGTGCGACACCTATACCCCAGTGCCACACGAATCACTTTGTCATCACAGAACTGAGCAGAGTAACTAACGATTCCTCGTGTTTATCAAGAGAATCTGCATACAGTGTTCCCCCTGTTTATCACTGGGGTTACGTTCCAGGACCACCCACGATAAACAAACATCCGGGAAGTAGGGACGCTATATTATTAAGGTGTATTTAGAACACCTTACAGAATGTTTGGGTGGCATAACGGGGCTTGAATGAATTTAGTCTATAATGAAACTTTCACAAACAGCAAACACAAAACCGCAGATAAGCATTGTCATGTCGTCAAGTAGCGACTCAGGCAGGCGATGCTCTAGTCTTACTTCTCGTTTTTAGTGAGTATTTAGCCACAGAGCAAATACGCTATTGTACAGTTTTTTACTGTTCAATCAAGCAACACGCTGAGGTAATTGAATGTTCTCTTTACTTAACACTTCATACATCACTCTCGTATCACACATGTTCCGTCTGTACCGAGCTTACAGCACGTCATATCCTACACATTGAGTAAATACAACAGCTATTTACTGTAAATCCTCATATTTTATCATTTATAACATTCCCTTATTGTTAGAATTAATATTTTGAATATATTTTCATGAATTGCAATTTTTTTAAGTGTAAAAGTTCCACAAAAATCTGCGATATATGTTTTCCATTAATATTTTTTGAAAACCCACGATACACAAGTCCGTGAAAGGTGAACCGCGAAGTGCCGAAGGAACACTGTACTGATAGAACCATCCAAGTAGAGATGCAACTAAAGCTTTTTTTAAATCTACAGAGCTGTCTACTGATAAATCATATGAGAATCTCATCTGTGGGCCGTAAACTGATGTTTCTAGGAAGATGTAAGCCCTATACCCTTACCCTTAACACTTAATAAGGTAGACCTTGCTAGTACCAGGTTGGAGCCTTTTTTCTTCAGAACTGCCTTTTAGGTACTGAAAGCATTCGTGATATTGATATTGGTTTATATTAATATGATCTCCTGTTTCTCCATGTCCCTGAGCTGTATTCTCCACTAAATAAGGGCCCGGTGACTGTGGAGCCATTTCAGTTGTCATGTTTATAAACTAGATTGAGATGATTTAAAGTTTTGTATTTGATGGACCGTTATCCAGCTGAAAAAAATGGGTTCACTGCTCATAAAGGGGTGCACATGATCAGCAACAAGGGGTCAAGAGTATTAAGAAAATACTGTATAACATCATTACAACAGGAGCAGCCTGAACCGTTTATCCAAGACAGGATGGATCCATGCTTTTATGTTATTTACGTCATTCTTATTGGCTGATTATATATTTCTATTAACAAGAAGTTGAACAGGTGTACCTAAAAGTGGCCGGTGAGTGTAGATTCCTCTTAAATTGCCCCCAAAAGTATGCAGGTAGCTTAATGGTCAGGGTCCACATTTAAGCTGGTTATAACGGGTGCTCACTTTAATATCCATCCATACATTCATTATCTTCTGCTTAATCCACACAGGGTCACGGGCCAGGCGGTGACCACCCGGCAACTCTGGGCACAAGGGCAAGAACAACTCTAGACGAGGCGCCAATCCATCGCAGGGCACACACACACACAGGGTCACTTTAGAGACTCCAATTATCCTAACACCCATGTCTTTGGATTGTGGAAGGAAATAGGATAAACCCACACAAACACAGGGAGGACATGCAGACTCCACACAGAAAGAACCCAGGCCGAGGCAGCGGCCCTACCCACCTAGCCACTGTGCCGCCCCACTTTAATATGCCTTAATGAAATTATTAATCACACAAATAACAATTGTGTGCATGTTAAACTTACTTAACTAAACTTAAAAAGTCATCGTAGTCTTTGGTTTAGATTTAAGTAACAAAACTAGTAATTGAACAGATGTGTACCTAATTTCCAGGCACTGGAAAAAAAAAGGTTCATATCAGGATGAGTCAGAGAGCCGAGATGATAAATGGAGACCAGCCTTGAACTCGGCACAGTCTGAAAACACACAAATAAGACTTTGGGTCTAGATCATCTAAAACTAAAAGCTGCTTAGAGGTAATACTCCACAGGAACATGCTCTCGCTCGAAACAAACCTGACTTTGACATCTAGTTCTGACTTTGCTGGGTCAGGGGTTAGAAATATCAGTACATATATACTGCTGGGAAAAAAAGCTGGGATATTAAATCCACAAAGTTCTATTGTAAGAAAACTACTTCCCTGTAGAGAGTAAAATGGATGGGCTTCCTCAAAGCAGAAGGCTAATGCTCCATCATTGTGGTTTCAACCAACCAGACATGGGATGCCAACATTATAACATGGTGACTGTGCTGAGGGACTTCACTCTGTGCTTCAACAGTGGATGATAAATAAGAATAAACCAGTGATTGTAAGCGGGGCACCCAGCCGCAGCAGACCAGACATTTTGCTCTAGAAACCATCATGACAGTTTGCTGACAGAAGCAAATGTTCTGCGCTGTCAGACTGGTAGCAGCTCGTTATCCTGACATCTCTAACTAAATCAGTGCACTAAAGGATAAAGAGAGCCTGCGTCCATACTGGTGGGGGACTCACTGCAAGAAACGTCATGATTGAGTCACAATGAATATAGATAACGTTCGAAATAAATCCTTGGGACTACAAAGTTATGCCAGATGTGATCCAGAGAATTATCTGAATTTTGATATACACTGCTCACAAAGATTATATTTCAAAATGATTATGAAGAGGATCCCAGAAGAACTGCTGGATAATCTGATCCTGTCCATGCCCCATCACTGTCAGTGTGGTTTGGCACTCTTGGGTGACCATACATCCTACTGAACAGACAATGTGAGGGAACTCTCGTCCAGTTTGACATGCTTCTGAATGTTTGTTTGTTTATTTGACGTCACTATCGGCATCAGTGGCCATCACAATGGCAATTTAGAGTAATCAATTAACATGTCTTTGGACTGTGGGAGGAAACTGGAGAACCCGGAGTAAACCCACACAGATACAGGTAGGACATGCAGACTCCACACAGAAAGAACCCAGACCTCTCCACCCTGGGATTGAACCTGGGACCTTCTTGCACATTTCTTCCACCATGAATATATCCCTTGTTAGACAATCACCATAACGGAGTTTGAATTTAATTTGCATAATGAACCAACTTTCTTTGACTTTTCATTTGCTTCATCTTCTTCAATAAAATCAAATCAAATGCTTCCTTTTGTAATGGCTTCACACTCGTTTTGGAATATCCATTCGTTTTTGTGAGCAGTGTATTTAAAATGGATTCAACCCCTCAACCTAAACGTTCGTCTTCTAAAGTTGTTCATTCAGTGCCTATGTGACGATTATTGTGAGCAGGTAATTCATTACATACTGGTACTGAACCGAGTAACCCCTGGACTGGGCTCCTGTCTTCACTTGTGTCTGCTCGCTAGGCGCTGATAGCATCTCACTCTTTAATGGCCTCTTCTGAGCTGGTCTTTTGAGTTTAGCACATTAGCATTATCAAGGTATTTACTTTCCAAGCCTCTTTTCCACTGTGCAGCATTTTCCACTTAAACTGCTGGCTGTGTTTTTCCATTATTCTCCTCCTCGAGAGCCGAGCATTCAGCAACCTACAACTGTCCAAACACAATGCGCACACTCCGCTCAGAAACTCCCGACTGAGAAAAACGATCACCAAATCGGCCCGGCTTCATTCGCTCTCATCTCCTGCTGAAAAGCAGATGAAAATTGGACCGCAAAGAAATTTCAAACGATTCTTTTTCATTGAAGGCTTCACAGAAACAAACGGGAACACTTATTACTTTATCAAATCAGCATATTTGTCCAATTCATCACATTTACCCAATGTGTCGCAACATTAATAGCTACTCTGTGTTTACAGAGTCATGTTGAATTTGTCTGCACGAAGATACAAACTGCTGCTTTGGATTAAATCCAACATTAGTTCAAAACCTGTTGCCTTCTTCTGAATGGGTCCCAGGGCCCAAAACATGGTGCCCACACAAGCTGGGTGCTTCTTAATTGGTACATGGCATTCTACATTGCCCTCTACAACCACATTTAGAGATTAGATGTGAACCACCTCTGGTTCAGACGAAACCCTCTGGTTTCAACGAAAATACGTCAACAAACATTTAACCAACAAAGGACTATATACGGTCTCAAGAATTTAATTTAAAAACAAAACAAAAATATGTTTAAGTTCTAAACAGGTTTTTTAGTCAATGCCAAAAGAGCAGGTAGGGAAGAAGAGTAACAATAATGCTCACAAAAATGAGGGTATATTTCAAATTGCAATATGTTATTCATCAATATCAGAATACTTCAACTAAAATAACACACACACACACACACACACACATATATACACACGCATACACACGCACTACTATTTGTCAAAACAGTATCTTCCCCTCTGCCTATACCAAGTCACATGCTAATACGACTGGCAGTTTATGTAAGAGAGAAGTCCAGGGGGCTACTGATGCTGCAACAGTGACCCCTATCCAGCCCTGCAATGGACTGGTCCAAAATGGTAAAAACCCACCAAATGTTTAGGTATAAATAACATTTTTTATTTCAGCTGCTTGATTGATGAATTTAAGCCTTTTCATCGTCGAGGTGCTGTTTTGTAAGATGCTTGTGCTGTCTTTTGGAGCTGGCAAGATGGTTTAAAACACTCTGACATAAACAAGGCTTAAACTGGATTAACATCCTAAATCAATGAGCTGGAAAACCAAACTTCTCCCAGTTCCTACTGCTCATAAGTAGTCTGTACCGCTGAAATGCGGGACACTCACAATTATTACCTAAATAATTATTATTACCCAGACATTTTGCACGATTTAATAGACTACTGAGTGTAAAATGGGTTTGCTGGGATGAATAAAGAAAAGCAGTAAATGCAGTCACAGACAAAAAAAAGTTAGAGCTTCTAACTTGGTGCTGTAACGAGTAATGTCGGTGTATTTGTTAGCGGTCTAGTTAATTCTAGATTTTATTGACTTGATTATAATTCTATAATTCTTATAAATCTGTATTTGCTGTTGATCAAACATGGCCAGTAAGCAAGATGGCCGTTCAGTCACATTAGGCTTGTACTTCATTAGTTGGTCGCAATGAAAAGACAATTACGTTTTATACATGATTGTGACAGGTCTATGGAACATGTGATCCAAAGGGAACATAAGAATTTTTCTTTTTTTACGTAAAAATCATTCCTTTATAACAGATCAACTTTCCACACATATTACATTTGGCCTTTTCGTTTTCTTTCAAGTAGAGCCAAACTTTTATGTGCTTTTGAGCATCCGTCTTCCTCTAATGCTCTAGCAAAGTGTATTGGAAAAACAACTACGGTCCTGCAGATGGGTGCCTCCTTAATACGTGCTCATGTACTTGTTCCTGTAGAATTATTGCTATACAGGGAATCTGATACCAATTTAACGTAAATGTACCATTGAGCAGTTGAGTAAATAAGCAATGTCAGAACTGTGGAAATATTTTAACCATTGTTTAGCACAGCTGAATGTTAAACGATGGAAGCACAGGATTATTACTTCATTTTTTTTTCTAGTCCAAAAGCAAAAGAGCCCAAATGCAAGAACTTGTACGTGGTATGATAAAAAGCGGTATTGGTCCTTACTACAGACGGATTTTTGTTTGTATTTGAAGCATAAAAGTAGGATGAGAATTATTTTTTAATAAAGTACCCAGTGCTCTTGATGATATCAAGAGAGAAAAAGTCAGTCAACAAGCTTCTTGGTAATGCAGTGAAGTCCAACTGAATGCTCAGAACATTCATTGAACAAACTGCCCCATAGCTCAGACAAAAGTATCTACAGAACCAGATGTTAAAATCAGTGTGTAAAAACAACGTCATCACAAGGTCACCTATAGGACAGATTAACCACAGAGGGCCTGCACATGTTACGTAGTGTTACAAAAGCTGTTACCTAACCCTCCCTGCCTCCCTCTCTCTCCCCCTCCCGCTCCCCTCTCATGCCCTCGAGAGGAAATATTGATTGCACCCCTGGTGACCTGACACATCGCTTGATCATCACCATAGAGATGCAGGAGATTTCCCAGAGGTCTCAGCTAAACAGCTGTTATCAAAGATGCACACCCAATGGGGGACACCGCTTAAAAATGTGACGAGAATAAAGTTCCAGTGCGTCCAATTCGTCTTCAAACTTGATTAATCCAATTTCATTTGTTCTCACAACCGGACACTTCAGAGATGCCAATTGACTGAACGCATGTTTTTGGAATGCAGGAGGAAACCCATACAGACATGGAGAAAACATGCAAACTCCACACAGTTAGAGCCAGGCCTTTTAACATCTCTGAGGCGGCAGAACCTGAAACTGCCAGGTTTATTTTGTTATGAGGAGAAACGGTAGAGGTGTTCGTATTTAGGTTAACCCTAAACTTTAGTGTACACATTAAACAATGCATGGACTTCACTCAGCTCTTTTTACTCGACTCTTTTAGGCCCAGACTTTTAAAAATAATTTTAAAAATGTGGAATATTTGAATGGCAAGGCAGGTAAAACATGGTAGAGTCAGAAAAGTTTGCAAATACATCACGCGTCACACATCATCCCAACCCTCATACAAGCCATGGTTGGTTCTGGTCTGGAGTAGGTCCAAGTTTCTGGCAGGATGCAGGTCAGAGACACGGAGGGTTGTGGCCATGCTCAGGTCCAAGACAATGTGGGTTTTAGACAGGTTTTGGCTTAAGTCCCATTCGGTTCTGATGGGGCGTAGGTCTGAGACCTGGTCAGTTCTGTTCAGGCTTGTGCCCAAAAGCTGATCGATTTCACTCAGGCAAAGTTCTTCGACTCAGTCTGGTGGGGTGAAGGTCTAAAACCCAGTCGGTTATAGCTGGGCACAGGTCAGAGACCCTGTTGATTCTGACAGGGTGCGAATCCGAGATCCTGTTGGTTCTGGCAAGGTGTGGGTCAAAAACATGGCCGGTTCTGGTCTGGCATGGTCCATGACCCAGTTGGTTCTGGTCAGGCAAGGGTCTGAGACCAGGTTCTGGAAGGGTGTGAGTCTAAGCCACGGTTGATTCTGGTCTGAAGTGGGTCCAAGCCGCAATTCTGGGTTGGGACCGGTCCAAGGTCTGGTTAGTTTGGGCCAGGCCAGGGTTCAATACCTGGGCGATTCTGGTCTGGTGCGGGTCTGAGACTGATTCGGTTCTCCCTGGGAACAGGTCAATTGTGGTTGTGCTAGGGTCCAAGATCCAGTTCTGGATGGGTTCAGGTTTGAGCCACGGTTGCCTCTGGTCTGGAGTGGGTCTGAGACCCTGACCGGGTTCTGATCAGGCTCAGGTCTGAGACACGGTCGGCTCTGGTCATTTGTGAGCAAGAGGAGCCTCCAAAAATCGTTTTCATGTCAAATGGTCTAAATAAAGTTAATATTGTCTGAGATATGACAGTTTATAAACGTCTTAGAAACCTGAAATGTTCAAATACTTTAAAGAAAACGTATAACAGAGAAAAAACAATTGTCTATTTTAATTTACGCAAAAATGAAATATCTTAGCTATAAACAAGCACACCTTACAATCAGACCACACAAACTGAAATGGTGTGGATATCTCGAAAACTGAAGGCTGTGATACGTGGCAATAAAGACTGAAGACGCACAGATGCTGGCTTGTCTGTCTAATTAACTTTAGCTTTGTCACATTTTACACATTCACTAAGATGGTGCTGTTTTAAATGTCTTATTATTATTGCAAGTGTTTTCTGAGTTCTTTCTCCACTGCTTACTTTCATACATATTGCAACTTACTCTAAAGAACTAGAGCACCAAAGATCAGATCACTGCTCCCATACTAATACTGCTCTATACAGGGAGAGACTCTTTGGAGCACTTTGGAGCAGAACTAAAATTGAACACATCCTCATTATCAGAGACCTCTATAATAAACAAACGCACAGATTCTAGCTGGAACTGTTTAAAGCAGAACTGAATTGTAAATTGCAGTGTGTTTTTCATGCATGGTTGTGTCGTGTACAGGTCTGACTCTCTATGACTAGCACCGAATCGGTTATATGAGACTGATCGGCTGATCGATTGGTGCATCTCTACTCCAGAGACCGATTTTTTGTGATGCAATTAAAGGTGCAGAATATACTTATACATTCAAAATCTAAATCAATAACAAGGACCGTTAATACCTGGGTTATATAAAAGGAGGCTGAAATCATTACAGAAAATCAGGCTGAAATGACAGATAAGTGTTATTGTGTTAAAACAGAACCATAGAATCTTAGAAAATATGTTCATACCCAAGTAACAGAATGAAATGGGATGGAATGGAATGTGTGGGGCTGGGCCTTTTCCAGTTTGCATATTCACAGATTTAAGTGCTTGTGTGTGGTTTGTTATTCTCTTATGACCTTTTCTGGGGAGCCATCAAGCCAAACTATGAATTATTCAACCTAGAAATTTGTGGCTTTCAAAACAAGCTCTGGGTTACTATAAAAAACAGGGTTCTGTCAGATGTTCTTGAAATTAATTATTTGTTTATAATGTTATATAAATGTTCTGAATGGCTATTAAAGCCGTTCTGAATTTGTATTCGCAAGTGCAAGTTTTCCCAAGTGTTTGCGGCGGGGTCTTTGATTTGTTTTAGATTTGAGGGGTTATGAAAAACCCAGAATTTCCATTTCAAAGCAAAGAAAGGCCTGTGAAAGCATTTTTTTCACACATTTCTACACTAAACAAGAAAGTCCACCGATGTGCGTCTGTTTTATACCACCTGCCAGTGGAGGCTTGGCTCTCAAGAGCACGTCCAGACAAATCGTACAGACGAGTGGCAACATAGCTGTGGGTTAAGCTTTTACCTAACATTCACATCTGGGTCTCTCTCATTGTCTCTATCTATATACATACATACATACATACATATACACATACATACATACACATACATTTTATACACACACACATACACACACACACACACACACACACACACACACACACACACACACACACACACACACACACAC
>JAVSBV010011466.1:0-12523 GCA_033117975.1 Parotocinclus spilosoma
AATCTCAGCACCCCAAAATTAGTTAAGAACAACTGGTTTGATGCACGAAACATTTTGGCTGTTAACCAGTGTAATTATTAATCAAATCCTCTTCCTGTCTCAGACAGTGTGTTTGAGGTAATGAAAGTGTCGACTATCACACAAGTGGTTTGGGACGTTTCTCTAAATCAAGGGATCACTAATCAGATCAAACAATATAAAATCTGAACAGATTTAGGATATTTGAAATGTAACAGGGTTTATTTAGGATGTGCTGTGATTTAAACAATTTAAAAATGCTCTTAATTCTATTTTAATTGAAAATTGTGCAGAGTGTATAAAATTCAAAATATAGTTTTATACAAATGTTTGTGAACACCTGGTCAAATTACCTTATACATACAGTATATTAAATCACCAATAATTAGTCTTTTGAATCACTAGGCTAAATTTCTTCAGGGAAATAAAAGGTGCACTATGATTTTTTAGGAAATTAATAGTGCAAACTCCATAAACAAACACTGATTGGCATGATTGCCTTCCATACGTCCTGACGCTTACTCTTTTACTCTTTTCCTCAGGTTTGTTGTTTTGATTTTTTGTACAGACTGTTTAATCAGAAAATACAGTAACAAAACTACAGCCATGTCCATATCTAAATCATTTATGACTGCTTCATGTTCCTACAAAACTGACAAAAATTAATAAATGTTAAAATAACACTTTTTATTGAAAACCAGCGACAAAGTTCTGGCCCTGTCAGAAATGTTGGATTAAATCTCAGTGTGACGCTGCTGTTATGAATTTAGTCTAAAAGTCAAATGTGGTCGCAGTGGTGAAACACAAAGATAATGTGATTAAGAAGAGCGGTTTAGTGTGTGTGTACAGAATGTGTTTAATCAGGACTAAAATAAGAGCTGAATTAGATCAGACTGTTTAGACTCGACTTTGTGTTCTTTTATTACTTATTATTTATAATATTATGTAATTCTTCCCAGTTTGATGATGTAAGCAGCAGGTATTTATTTCCTTTATTTGCTCGTCTACGGTTAGAAAAATTTTCGCATGATGTCGCCCAATCTGATGAAGAATTCTTCGGAGATTTGATTTGAATCTCGTAAAGTCTGACCTGTAATAAACTTATTAAAGCTAAATATACCTTAAATTTTAAAATACCTAAAATAACCCAGGCTTTATTTTTCTGTGTTCTCTCTGAGTGTGTTTAAGGTGTTTGGAATTTAGTTATTTGGGAAATGTTGTGTGATTTGGAGAGTTTATATGTATACGTAACGCAGAGGCATGCAGAGCATACAGTAGATACCCCCTTCTGCTACCTAATGTCCCTTCTATATTAATTTTCTGTGAAATGTTTGAAAACAGTCCACAAATCCTACAAGTACAACTGTTCAGCAAAGTAGGATCGCTCATTTCTTTATGAACATTCTGACCCGTCTGTTAGGCTTATTTAAAGTCCATCCTCTGCTCCACTGCCATAAAATAGTCATCTTACAGGGTGACCTTTCTGAATTATTTCAAGTTTCCTTGCATGCCGCCATTTGATCTTATATTTAGGCAAATTAACGTGCATAGACAGTAATGTTTATTTATGGGTTATGAACGCGTAGCACCTTCTTCTTTATGCTGAGAAGGGTTAGACCGCTGTGGGCCAGCCATCATAGAGCAAACTGGTCAGATGTTTAGTTTGTTTCTTAATAGAAACTACACCCTTTGAAATATGCACAAAAACCCAGAAACAGAAGCTATTCTAATAAGTTAGTAGCACTCAGTAGCACTGGTTTAACCATAAAAACGCAGTAATGTTTTAATTTGAATGATGTTTGGATTTTATTTTATTAATAACAGAAATATTTACATACCATTTTATATACCGGTATTTCTTACCCCTTATCTAAAGGGTTAGAAGGTCGTGACTGCATGCCACTGATGTAATGTTTTCCTGTAATATTTCTCAAGCATAATCTATAAATGTTATGTAAAATAAAATGTGAGTTACAGTTAGTGGATTTGCTCCAGATCTTCAGCCTATTTTCTTTATTACAGAAATCTGAACGTTTCTCTGTGCTCTGGGTTTGGATACACTTTAAACGAAATATTTTTAAGCAGTTTTAATTCAGATCCCAGAATTAAACATGCTCATAATTTAAAAGTTTACATTCTGTGATTAGATCAAGGTTCCTCTCTTATGAAACAGGTGTTTAGTTTGTAGTTTGTCAGGTAAATCCTGGGAACAACATGGTCCTGTTATAGGAAATATAATCAGCACTTCTGTTGTGCGGACTCAGTGTTTGTCTTTACCATGGATCCTGAAAGTTTTAAAGCACACCACATATATTTAGGAATTATAAACACATAACTTGAACATCAAGCCTATTCAACATATTTCAGGATGATCTAGAACAGTGAATGTGAGTCAGACTTGATCACACAGCAGCAGTAACTGATATCACTAATGTTCTTGTGATTGAACGGATGTGAATCCAGTTCTAGATTTTAGTGATAAGCCTCAGGAATACAGGAGTAAATGTGAAGCAACTCCAGGGCAGAGGAGGAGAATGATAAAAGTATTTTAAGTATAGTATTCTTTCAACACTCATACCATGCTCAGATATAGGGGACTGTGGTAGCCTAGCGGTTAAGGTACTGGACTCTGGACCTGAAATACCACCTCTGCCAAGCTGCTACAGTTGGGTCCTCAAGCAAGACCCTTAACCCACCATGGCTTGAATTGTATGTATGGGTTGTAAGTAAGTCTGGATAAGGACGTCTGCTACATTCTGTAAATGTAAGATATTACTCTATGGAATTTAGGCACCGTTCTATTTGACATTGAGGATGTGGGTAATGTTTTAGGCCTGTATCTGTCAGCTTTCTCAGGGCTCACAGTGAAGTGAAAGCATTTAGAGAAGAAACACAAAGTTGCACAACCAGCTTTGTAAAGTCCCTAATGCCCAAAGGCAGTTCTCTGATCAGCCAATAGAAAATCTCCATGTGCAGAGCGTCATCTGTTACCCGGTGAAGGATGTTTTCTTACTGAACGTATCTACTGTATGCAGAGAAAAAGTAGCCCATCACAGCCTGGTGTGTGAGGTAACCCCCTGCCCCCACCCCCAGTATTTTCAGCACTATTTTAAGAGCTGAACCATAAGGGAGTGTGAACTGTCTCCGTTTGTGATGCATTTTGTCCGACAAGCAATCTTATGGCATTGGGAAAATATTTTTTTCACATAAAAAACTAACATTAAGACATAACAGCAGAAGTTTTTTTATATAGACATGTGTGGTACATACATTTTACTAGTATAATTTAATTTTATTGTTCCTGAACACACATTTAAAGCCACCAAAATAGCTTTATATATATATATATATATATATATATATATGTATATATATAGTTGTTTGAGTAATGAAGGCAGGATTGTTGCGATGCCTTTATTAATGAATATCTTTCCTCTTTGTTGTCTGGAAATGCTTTTTGTTTGTTGTGCTGTGTTCGGATTCACCACCCTGTTCCTCATTGAAGCACAGATCGGTTTACCAAAGTGAAAGCATTTTTTTACTTCTTTGTTACAAGAATAAACACTGGAGGTCACGACAGGCCACAGAAAGTCCCTACAAATCCTTCTTCCTCTTACACAGCAGCCAGTGTTAAAGGACAGATCTGGGAGATCATCTGTTACTGGGTAAACACCGGATTGAATTGAGCTTGTGAGTGAGAACGGACACTCACGCCTCCTGCTGTGCATAAAAGGTTACTGCAGAAAATACCCGAGTGTGGGGAACTGGTGTAATAGCGCCACTCGTGGATCATGAGTCAAAGAACATTCTGGAGAGGGCTCGAGTACAGTATATCTGATGCAAACGTATAGTACATTAAGTGCCATGTTTTTGAGAAACGGGAGGAATCCCACTCAGACAGAATGAGAACGTGAATGACTCCACGCTGACAGCAAGGGTCAAACCTGGGGCCCTGGAACTGTGCATTCCAGGGTTCAAATCCCACCTCTGCCAAGCTACCACAGTTGGGTCCCTGAGCAAGGCCCTTAACTCACAACTGCTTGGATTGCAAGGCTCAATTGAATCGGTAAGTCACTCTGGATAAGGGTGTCTACTAAATACATAAGTGTAAATGCAGTACCAATCCTTCCCGCTTTTTCACTTTACATACTTAAAACATTTTATTTGGTATTGTACGCAGTACAACAAAATTCTGTACGGTACTTCTCAAAGCTTTATTGTTTGTTTGTTACTTTTTTGCCTCTGAGTAAATTCCTAGCATTAGGAGGTTTTGGGGTCGTACCAAATATGGTAAAATTCCCTGATGATAACATTTAAACATACAAACTTTCAAGACAAGACTCTCAGTTATGAATGTAATTAAATAATTAATTAATAATCAGTAAGTTCTTCATCTTTGTAAGAATAATCACATTTATTTCTATAGCGTTTTACAGCATTGTCTCAACTCTTCTAATATCTAAGCAGAAACCACACTGAGCAAGCCTGGGGCAGACAGTGACAAGGAAAAACTCACTATTGGAAGAAAACCTGGGAGAAGCAAGACTCAAAACGTGACACCTTAGATGTTCTAAGAATCTAATTAATGCTATGCTTGTAATACAGTTTTTAAATAAAGAGAAGCTACATATACATTAACAGATAGAACATATTTAAAATCTATAATAATAAAATAAAATAATATGTAGACTCTCTAATGAACAAACTACACTAAAGGAGTGACCATCCATAGTGCTCAGCCTGAATCTAGAAACTGCTAGAACCTGGCATCTTTTAAGAAGTGCTGACAAGTAGGCAGGACCCATAGCATGAATAGCTCTAAATGTTAAAAGAAGAATTTTATATTTAATGCACATTGAAATTGGTAGCCACTGAAGCAGGGGTGATGTCCTCAAACCTTTTGCAGCAGAATTTTGTACAATCTGAAGGCAACAAACTGACTTGACAGGAAGCCCACACAAAAAGGAGTTGCCACAAGTCAAGAGTTAACAAAAACCATGCACCAATGTCTCCGCAGCCGTGATGGACAGATGTGGGCGAATACGAGAGATCCTGCAGGTGGAATAATGCAGAGATCAAATATGCATCTTAAAGGAGATTAGGGGGTCAAACAGAACACCAAGATTATGAACGGTGGCAGAGGGATAGTAACATCATTGTATGATAAAACAGGATTTGAGAGGGTGGCAACAGTGGTCTGTGAGCCAATCGTAATAAAAAGAAAAGTTTTTTGAGCATGTAAGCTGTAAACCAGGCATGTAATTCGTAGAAACACCTGGAAAAATGACCAGGAGGAAAGGGATCAGATGGTTCAAAACTCAAATAAACCAGAAGAGTGTCTCTCGCTTATCAAAAGCTGAATAAAAGTTTGAAAAGTTTGAAATTTACAGAATGTCATTAATGCCTTTATTTCTGCTTGGCCAGATTATTATAACGCGTTATATTTAGGATTAAAAGGGCACTAAAGAAAATAAATTACCCAAACTCCTATTTTAGCAACTTTACATTGTGAATTTTTGGATATAATAAAATGTTTTATTGATCGTTTTAAAGCTTTAAATTACTTTGCCCCTATGACTCCTCTAGAGCCTTATGATCCAGATTTAAGCAGAATTCAGACTGGGCCTTTTTATTGCGGCCCCAATATGTTCCCATTGGATATTAATGTGGCATCATTGGTAGCTTGTTTTTAAAATTAAATTAATAACCCATTTTAATTCCTTTGCATGTGACTGTTACTTGTGTAGTTATTGTGTTGTGTGAACGGTATACAGTGTGTCTCATATAGTGTTTTAACAGATTCTTGGTTTCTTTTTTTTCTGTGGCACTTTAGTGAACGTCGGTGTAGAGCACCAGTACCAGTACCAGCCTGTGTTTTTAAAAGTGTTATACAAATTAGGTAATACCTGCATGTGTGGAGCACCGTAACACAATAATTGGGCTAATTGGAATTGCCAGTAAGGCCAGGTAATCTGGTTTTGGAAAGTTTCTAAAGCACCCTGCCTAACCTTAAAGTGAATGAAGTCTGACTATCATGTTTACCAAGGCAGCTCGCCAGGAACTCCTTCTTTTCAGCTCTAACTGACATTAACAACAATCCTAACATTTCTTTCTTTTATTGATTAATTGGTGAACATTTTCTTTAATATCTCATGTGATAAGTTTAATAAACATTGTCATACACACATACACAGTGCTTAATAAATGTGAACCAAACCACTTCTAGCTTTAATAACAAAGATGTTTCAGTGAAAAACACTCCAGCCTGGGCTAGTTTGTTTTTTTAATACCTCACTGCTGCTTTTATTATGATTGACTATGAGATTGAACTTTATGAGCTTCAGCTTTACTAACTAACACATCTCTTTACCCTCTCATCCCTTAACTCTCAGAGCTGATGTTCTGGTGATGGTTCCGGCACCACGCACTTAGATGTTCTTCCGGCTCGGCGTTGCTCTGATTGTCTTCAAGACCGGAGGCAGATCCCACCAGAGGGCAGGAACTCCCTCCATCGGTTGGACATTGGGAGACGATGTGCCGCCAAGGACCTCCCACTAAGGACTGATTTTATAATCTATTTTGTTTTATAATTTAGTTAATTTTAATTTTTTTCTATTACTAATTTAACTTTTATTATTAATTTGTTACTTATGTATTGACCTGGTTTTGCTGTAATTTATTATGCTTTTGGTGTTTATTTAGTTAGCATCTAGGCCACCCATGGTTTCTTCCTATCATTTTTAGGGAGGTTTTCCTTTCCACTGTTGCCCTAGGCTTGCTCAACTTGGGACTAGCCTTTTAGTACAGTTTAATATTGTGAAGCTTTGAGACAATGCTACGTTGTAAACAGCGCTATATAAATAAATCAACTTTTACTTTAACTTTAACATTCAGTACTAGACGGGTGTTTATGAGTCATATAAATATAGGTGGTGACTGTTACCCTGTGTGTCATGTGGTGTCATGCAAAGCTGAATAGTAGAACATAACAATATTTGTACAAAAGTATTTAGACACCTGTTCATTTGGACATCAGTGTTTCTTCTGAAGGTTATAAGTTTGTTAAGTTTTGACTGTCCAGACATGGCTTTCTACTGAGTTTTGGAGCATCAAGGTGAGGATTTTACAGCATCCAGTGACGAGGGAATTAGTGAGAACATGCTCAATTCCCTAAGTCATCACAGAAGTACTGTTCTATTGCTCTACAGTTCAGTGCTTTAGTGGGCTTTATTCTTCTCTATGTAGGTATGGTGCTAATAGGTTCATGTTTATCTGTTCTGTTCTTTTGGAAATACTTCTCTACAGGGACTAGACTGTGTGTGCGTTTATACGACTGTGTCTGCAGTGCAACTTCAAATATCTGAATATGCATTCATTAGAAAGAATGTCCACAAACATTTGGTCGTGAAGTGTACTTTATTTTTTATTTATGTGTAAGTAGTGTATCATTTGCTTTCATATACCAATGGTTTTTGCATGTTTCTGACACCTTATTACAGAAATAAACCAGTGGATTTCTGAGAACATTGTGCAATTTTCGAGTAATACACAGAATTTTAAAAGCATTCTTAAACAATCTTATTTAAAACTGATGTAAATGTGATCAGTTCTTTTTTGTATTAGATATAATAAAAGCATGAATAATAAACAGATAAAGCCATGGCGAAACATCAAATTTAGTTCCAATTAAAATTATCTATAAAGCGTATTTTTAAAACAACATTAGTTAAGAGAAGTTGTGTGGAATTACAGTAGGAAGACCCATGAAACAACACAATAAAAACTAGTTAAATAGCAAAGAAACAGGATCAATAAAATAAAAAAACATCAACTCTTGTACTGAAGTAAAAGTCATACATTCTGCACAAATACAGATGGAAGAGTGTTATAAAGTTTTTAAACATATTTCAACAGTCAGGATTAGTTGCAGTGAGAAATTAAGGCACTTAGCAAATAACCAGGTTCCACCCTGTAAAAAAAACAGTGAAGTCACTGTTATTCCACACACAGGGATCTGCTACAACCTGATTAAAGGTCGTTATTAAAACTACACAGACGTCCAAGATCATGTCATTTCATTCATTTTCATCATTTAGTCCAACTCAAGATAACCAGCAGCACAGAGTGCAAGACGGGAACCAGCCCTAGACAGAGCACCAGTTTATCACATGGGAAATACTTACTCACTCATTCATCATACATTTTAGAGGCACCAACTAACCTAATGCACATCATGCAGTGTGGGAGTAAACCCATAGAAAACCCACACAGACTGAGGGAGAACATGCAAACTCGGCAGAGATGACTGTATAAAGCAGGCTGGGTTTGAACCCAGGTTTCTGGAGCTATAAGGTGTGAGCGTTAACCACAAAACCACTGTTTATAGACTATTTCAGAGCGGTTGAGTTTTTTTAAGTAACTAACCTTCAGAGGGTTTTTTCTTGTAGTAAATGTATCCAGCAGCCGGTAGCAGGAGCCCCAACACCAGGCCTGAAGTCCCGACACCAATCATGATCTTATCAGGCTCAGAAATGGAGGGGTCTGTAAGGTATAAACGAATAAAATATTAAAAGGCTTATGAACATTTTAAATTTATCTTCCTGTGTACTAACGTAGAAATGTTTGGATGATCCAGCATTAAGGCCAGATCACACCGCAGGTTTTCAGTGGTAAGTAACAGAGTGTGTGTCTGTTCAAACTAAATTAGATGGCACATCACAACAGCTCTGTGTCTGAAATTAAAAGACATTTCAGATGAATGATGAATACATGTCACATTATAAGACTGAAGAAATTCTGATTTGGGCCACTTTTGCCTGCTAGGTGACACTAGTGGTAGTCAATCACTGAAAGTAATAAACATTATGAATCAGTGAACAATTGAATTATTGTCACCCTTTTGTCAATGCAACCATAAGAAATCTACATTTTGAAGAATATAAACAGAAGTAGGTACAGATAGTTTCCATAGAGGTATAGGAACTCTTAAATGCTCATGCAAAAGCATGCAAAATTAATTAGCTTTTTTATCAACATTCATTTGTCAACATTATGTAAACATTACACACACACACACACACAGAATTGATTGATTCCTTGGTGGAATCAACATAAAGAGCAACCTGCCAGAGGTGGAGATCGAGCCAGAATGGCACAGTTAGACTTTTAAAGCTTTATACGTGGCACAGTGTTGTTCTGTTGTCTAATACCATATAATAAAGTCTCTAATATTATCTCTGTATTTACTTTAAGATAATTAACCATAAACAGATGCTTTGTCATTTTACCAAGAGTGCCAATAATTTTAGAGGTGACTGTATTTCTAAGAGAAAATTATTTGTGCCAGTAATGCACAGCCCACGGAAAAGTTTGGAGATTAACGAGAGGTTACTAATGTTGGGAGGAAATAAAAATGAAATCAGTGTCATGTCCAGATGAGAAAGTAAAGTCACCGGTTTGTGACTCACTCCATTTATAGACAAAGGGTTTTGGTGCGCTGGCGTGCTCCACCACACAGGTAATGTCTTCAGTCGTTTTGGGCATGTAGTCCAGGTGAGAGTGGATCTGGTAATACCAGTCTCCATCTGCCATCTCCTCGATTGACGTTAAATCCGCCTTAACCTCCTTACCATCTTTCATCCAGGTCACCTTGATGTGTGGGGGGTAAAAACTGTAAGCGCTGCACATGAGCCTGGATGGAGTCGATCCGTCTGACTGTTTAACCAACTTCACCTCAATCTGAGGCTCGACTGCAGAATACACATACACACACACACATTATTTTTTCACTGATACAGTGCTGATATAGTGATTACTGTCGCTTATTTCTGCTACACTGACCTTTATCTCAGCAAGTTTTTGTAAAATAAATACATATAATTATTGCAGCTAAATAATGCTTAACTGTAACCATTGTTTACTAATGGAAATCTTTTTACTCCTTTGGTTGGTCAAGTTGTGATTCTTTTATTTTACAGTTTACCACAGTATAAAAAAATTATAATCTTTCTATCCTTGTGAGGATTTTCCATTGAGCTACTCCTAACCTCAGTAACCTATCGGAGACATACAGTTGCTGTGGAACTGGAGTTTTCAGCAGCTCGCTCCCATATTTGAACCCCCAGAGCTGTCAGTGATGGAGAAAATATCTCAGTGAGGTGTAAGAGATCTGTACCATAATTACCATGGTGTTGAGACATGGATCTGTGACTGAAATTGAGGCACAAAGAAGGTTCTCATGAGCAATATAATAAAACTTAAGCCATCCCCATTCACATTGTTATCAAGCCGAAACTGAGCTGTGCTGCTTCAAAATGTGTTGTTTGCTGTGGAGTTTTTGGGTTTGCATGTTTCTTCACTGCATTCAAGACGCACAGTGAGCCAACAGAAGATCAATAAAATAATTTATTATACAGACCAGCTAAAAAATCACTTATATACTTAAAAAGAGAAGAGGCTCAAGTACTTAATTCTCGGTTGCTGGCGTTTATCTTTGTAAGGTCTCAAACCTAATATAAAATTGCATTAAAACACAAAATAATATACCGTGGTATATTTCCTAAATAGGTTATACTAACTTTTTATATTACTATACTATACTATATTATTAGTCTAAATCTATAATATACCTAAAATGAAAATGTGAAACTAAACACACTTTATATTTGATCAGAAATCAGTTTCACTGACAGATAATCTCACCTGTTTTATGATAGACGGACCTGTTGAAAATCTCAGCATTTTCAATACAGTAACTTTCAAGCTGGGCTCTTTGCAGTTGTATCTCTGCAGTGTCGTTGTTTAGTCTCTCTGCGTTTCTGATGCCTAACGCTGTGTATCCTTCATATTTCCCAACTGTGCTGTTGAACTGCAGAAAGTTAATCTGGTTAAAAATGTAGGAATCGATGAGCACCATGTCATGTAGATCCTCCGAGTTGGTTAGGCACCACGTATGTCTTGCAAAGAAATGTCCATCTGACAAGGAAAAAATTGAAATTAGTTTAAATAACAAATACCAAACGAGTAAAATAAATGTAACTTGTACAAAATGTAACTTACCTGCTAGGCCCAAAATTGCAACTAATAAAATCATCAAAAACATCTCGAGCTTTGGCATTTCTCCCTCTCTCTGTCTCTCTCTGTCACTGTCTAAATGAATCAGAACAATTTAAACCCATCTGACCAGACAGACCAAACCAGTACTGCAGGTTCACATATTGGGATTGGATTTAAAATGCATATAAAAGTCCAGCGCTCCTTACATTTACTTTGACTTTTATGTCATTTCAGACAGTATGAACCTGAGATATATTATGATATTTCTTTTGTTAATAAACATTCAGGACATCTTGTGGACACGTGTTGCTCGTCATGGAAGGGCTTCCAATTGGCATTTTTCAGTAGGATGATGTTCACCCACACAGCAAGGGTTTAACAGAAATGTAACTCCATCCTTTGTCTGACTGGTCATCAGATTTGTCACCAATCAAGCATTTTTTAGCTCAGCAGGGACACCAGATTCCACATCCTACGAGTGTGCAGGATCAGCAGGCCTAGCAGTGGGCAAATGTGTCCTAAAGGCATGCCTAGCAATCAACTCACAGCAATATCTCACCAAAAACTACTTTTTCTGATTAGTTCTATAAGTATACTACTTTTATTTGGACTATAGAAGAAGACACACCAGGCAACATTAAGCCTAGTAATTGTGCTCTTTATTAACATGCTGTCGGAGATGACACATTAGTAGATCTGACAAGAATAATTTCCCAGTCAGTTCATGGGCAATGATCAGCTGGTCAAAAAACACAGGGAACCATTTTTTAAATTTTGACATGCATACACAAAAGACGGTAATTTAGGTCACATTAATCACAAAAGTTGGATGAACTATTACAATATTAAAACACACACACACATAAATCACAAAAATAAGCAGGCCACTGAACCACACACTGCATTGCACATGCTGGAACTGGAAGCTCTCTTTGATCTCGGCTGGCACTACTGAGGAACCCATATGATTTTGGGCAGAGCAGGATGGTTTGCCTGAAGTATCACCAAACAGGGAGGATGTAGTATATGTAGGCAGAGAGGGTTGACTTGGCACCTACAATCAACAATTCACTTTTATTTGTGTCTAGTTTAAGTGAAATGATTCCGTGGGTATGAGACTGGAAACCCAGTTTGAAAGTCTAAAAATGGTAGTGGTTTGAAAAAAGTCTTGTAGCTGAGAGACACTTAAAGAATTTTAGAGATAAACAGTAGATCATAGAAGAGTAGATCACTTTGCAGTGTTGTATTGTAACACAGTAAAAATACTTCACTACTGTACTTAAGTATATTTTAGAATACTTTGTACTTTCCTCGAGTTAAAATTTTTTTGCTTTCTTTCAATTACGTAACATCGCTAAACTTAGAAATATCCATTCCTTTCAAGATGCTGAGAAACTAGTTCATGCATTTATAACCTCGAGACTGGATTACTGTAACGCTTTACTCACTG
>JAVSBV010011494.1:0-12522 GCA_033117975.1 Parotocinclus spilosoma
CCCCACCGATGGCTCTGTAAGGGCGATCGGCGCGGACGACTACAAGCTCCGGGAGCGGGTAGGACCCTAACAGTCACGTTGCAGAAATCCCAGTCAACTTAGATAAATTAATCAGATAATAAATTTTATGTTTTAAAAAAAGTAACAATTTTATGTCACACCTTTAATATGTGCATTACTTGATTATGATATTTAAAAACATTTATTTGGTATGTTGCTGCTATTTGGTATGTGTACTGCTAAGTAAAATATTATGTTAACAATAACTTTATTAAATTTAAACCATATATATTGTATTGCATGTTAAGGTGGATTTGGTTAAGGTGTGCATTAAGTACAATTCTATAGTAATTGCATGTTCCATATTTCCCCCATATTTTTTCTGGGTGCTTCTTCCCTCATCCCAAGGACATGTGTTGGGTCAAATGGCAGCTCTCAAGTGTCCCTATGTGAGTTTGCCTTTTGTGTGCCCTGTAATTGATTGGCATCCAATCCAGGCATGGTTTCTGCCTTGCACCATGTGACCACTGTTAGGCCCTATCTCCCAGTGATTGTAAATTAAATCAGTTGGGTATGAAGAGTGGGTGAGTGAAATGTAGCAAATGCGGTTGTTAATAATGTATTTATCAAAGTATAATATATTAAAACTTTGATTGTCATGAACATTTCACAAATAAGTGCATTTATTCCAACTAGGGACATGTTCCACATACAATGAAGAGTTCATGACTCATCATTATATTTTTCTACAAATCTAACCTTTTTTCTAAATAAACAGATACATATAAGGATACTGTTTTGGATTGTGGACGGTTTTTGTTTTTGCCATGGCGGCATGTGTTGTGTTGTGCTTGCTTTACAGATCGATTGGTTCCTGAACCGTTGCAATCACGCCCTAGCACAGCTGCAGCTGCTTTTCCGTTGATGACTGCCTTTACTTAACACCGGCCCGGACACGCTGAGATTGCCAGATTATTCCGTCTGTTACCTAGTACCTGGTTCCGTAGGCCTTTACGCTATCCGTTAGCCTAGCCTACACACCCTGTGTAGCTCAGCCTAGCTTAGCATTAGTCTCACGGGTCCCGTCGTTACAAGCTGTCGTTGTTATTTATTTATTTATTTCTTGCTTGAATTAGATATTTGGGTTATAGTTGGTAAGAAAAATACATGTAATATTGTTATTTTGTATACCAGTTGGTGCTGTACACATATTTCACACATTAATAGAATTCTCATGCAAATTTTAGTGCTGTTTAGTGCTCAATAAATTAGAACCAAATGCTTCTATTTCGTCACATAGTGCATTTGACAGAAAAAGTGTATATGACAGAAAAATTAAATAGAAAAATGAATATATTATAAATTATAATATATTTTTTATTAAAAAAAGTTGTCTTTTTCGCAATATGAGCAGCCAAAGACTATAAAACTCCCTGAGATGAGTACAAGAGACTTAAATGGGGAGGCATATTCTCTAACATTAAATGAAATAGGTAAATCATCAACTACCTTTTTACTTTCTACACACGTTTTCCAAACAAGCACTACTTCTCTAGGATCTTAGTAGCCACATTTGAATATGAATATGAATGAATGTAATTGTGAAGGAAACTCCGATTAACACACAAAATATAAGGAATCAAGTGGTAAAAAGCTATATTCCTTACTAATATCACAAATACACGACAAATATTAGGATTGTAGCTATTATAGCCATAATATTCTAAGATTTTGCCTTGCTCTGATATTTCACACCTGAAGTTGACAAAGTAATATGCAATGCATCATAGACACATTCATTTGTCAAACCACATCAGGATGCTGGCCCATATTCATCCCATGGCAGCACCTAGGATGAAAAATGAAGGAGATCCAGATGAATTCAGGGAATAAATCAAGTGTACCATCATGATTTTGTGAGCCAAAAGATTATATGTGGGGTAAATGAAGCATCCACTGTTGTCTGTAGACTTACTGCTGGTCATCCATGAGAGTCAGGGATCTTGGAGACTTTAGATCTATTTGTGCCCAATAAAAACTGGGTAGTTGCTAATTGCTCTCTGTAACTTCTTTTACTTGCTGTAAATCTATGGACAAAAATATGCAATTGTAAATTCAGCTATTATCCATTACCATCATTATATTTTCAGGAGCAAATCAAGACTATTGGAGCTGTGTCGGGGCAAAAACACGCATAAATAAATTAATTGAATACATATGCAGGTACATACATTTACAACAATCAGTGCATTACCTGGTATAGAACTGTGATAATTGGAATCATCATCTCACAGACAAAATAAATTATTCTGGCCTCACTATTTCAGAACCAATATCATCAAAACATCAAACTAGAAATCCAGAACCAGAAAAACAAACAAACAGAAAACAATTCAAATAAATCAATCAGTCAATCAATTAACAGTATGTCACAAAACTTTTTTCAAGGGTTTCTTAAACACATAATCTATCCTTTAATTATTGTGATCGTGAGCTGAGAGCTGATCAGTATCAGCATCATAAAGTTTGTCAGTTGACTTAAGTTACACACAAGTTTTAGATCTGTGTCCATCACTCGTACTGTCTTGTTTCTTGGGTTGTATCTAGGACTTCAAAAGTATTCAATTTTTTTCTTCAACCCTTAACAAGTCCGATTGGTTCTATAGTCTATAATATGCCATATCATTTTTGAACTTTTTGTTTTCAAGTAAAATGTAATGGCATAACTATTCAAATATACAAAGAGATTAAATAGATCTAGAATTAGCATAATTCTTTGAATTTGAAATTGATTTAATAATTTAATAAATAGTATGGAACACTTGTTAGTACCTAAAGATCTAATATTTTATCTGAAGACCTTTTGTTTCTGTACAGAAGAAAATATTGAAGAATGTTCTGTTCTGAAAGATAGTATAGAATGTATGTGTATTCTGTGATCACGGAACGTGATTAGAATACTGGGATTGGTATGGTATTCTATATTTGTCAGGTATCCATTTAAATTGCATCAAAGAGACAAATTGATAAGTGAAAGAAAAGGATTTAAGGCTTATTAGTAACACAATGATGTTCCCATATTTTAAATGTTATGTGCCTGTATCCCAATAATATATATACATATGGTCCATGTTTAATACTATGAAGTTATCATTTTTATGACGGATATGAAGAAAAACGAGACGCTAGAACTTAGGCGGAGCAAGATAGAGTTACAGGAACTTCTCATCGGCTGAAACTAGACCCCCTCAGGCTCTGCCCACGAACGCTTCTCGTTTAAAACAAGGAGCGTGGAAGAGTTTCTTTAGTCAGCTCTGGAGTCAGTTCTTGGGTCAGATCCAAATTACCATCTATTGGAACACAAAGTCTCACTCCACTTCGTTTTTCTTTCATACTTTAAGTTTCACTCGCTATTATCCTAGTTTCCACACGTGTTTATTTTTTACGCGCTCTTCTCCTTTATCGAAAAAGCTTACCAAGTCAATTTCCGTTTCTGTATTTCAATATTTGCTCAGTTAACGCTGCGATTACTTATACGCGGCCATAGTTTACGCTGCAGTCGAGAATTCCTTTAACCGGTGGCCACGGTTGAAGCTGAATTTAGTACCTAGGCATACGTGACGATTTTTAGAAGATCGAGCACGCAACTTTGAGCGGAGCTGAGAAGATCTGCATCTGACGACGCCTCTAATTGCCGTGCAAGAGCCGAGAAGACACGAACTCTACAGTGCGTTCCCATCTAACAAACCCCGGTCGAACTGCACAAGGACGCCGCTTATCAACTGAGCTCCGGCAAATTCTGCATCATTTCTGCGATCAGGTACAGCGCTTGCTCAATAGTGGGTGTTCGAAGCTTTTGAGAATCTTTACGATAGTCTTTTGACCAAATTCCGTGTTAAGATTATAGAACTGGTCTTAGTTCATATCGACGTGCTAAGTCTCCCCTTCCTATCACCATAAACTCCGATTTAATTCCTTGAATAAGTAACGTATTGCAACTACCTCATAATATCACTTTATTACTATAGTTAGACAAGGTTTACACATATCTTGGTATTTTTCATCACTGATGTGTTTTGTTGTCGTTTATCTCAAATAAATTTGTACCTTTGAACCAACATTTGGCGCATGCGTGAAGTCATTCTTCAGATCAGAGACTGACATTACCGTGAACTTATGATCTTAAGTGTGAGATTGTTTTAATATCTTAAACTGGAATTCCTGATTCGCCAGTTACCAAAAATAAAGAGATTAGGTGGTGCCACGTTTCATTAATAACTATCTAAAGGTATATGACCTCCATATGTGTAGACATTCCGCTACACACTGAATGACTAATACCAGCGATGTCACAAGGAATCCTGAATGCCTACCTTACTGAGGAGGCCCAGGGCACCCTTGTAAAAGAACTTGTCCCAGAGGATGAGGAGAAGCCACATTCACGCTGTAGAATCTTGTGAAAGTGCTCGGAGAAGACCATGATGCCGCTGCACAGATCTCTTCCAATGGGACCCCTTTCAAGGCTGCCCAGGAAGTGGAGACACTCCTGGTAGAATGCACCTTTACCCTAACTGGCAGGGAGCAACCTCCTGCCCTGTAGGCATGGCAGATGACCTCCACGACCCAGTGGGAGAGACGCTGCTGAGACAGGGGACACCCTAGTCTATGGCCCCCATAACACACAAAAAGCTGGTCTGAGCGTCTTACAGCAGCAGTGGCTGAGATGTACGCTTCTAGGGCCCTCACTGGGCACAGTAAATCAGGCCCACCACCAGTCCTTCCTGAGGCTGAAACTGTGCCAATCTCAGTGGTTGGTTACGCTGGGAATTAGAAGACACCTTAGGTACAAATGCAGTGTTTGGCCACAAGGCAACACCAGAGCCATCCGGGGCCCATCTGAGACACGAAGAGCCTATGGACAGAGCGTGTAGCTCACCAACCCTTTTAGCTGATATAACAGCCAGTAAAAAGGCCGTCTTATATAAGAGCCATTTGAGTTCCGCCTGAAGCAGAGGCTCGTATGGAGGGTGGTGCAGGGCATCGAGAACCAGCTGTAAATCCCAGGCTGGTGCCCGCGGAACTGCTGGCGGGTGCAACCTACAGGTGCTGCGCAATAAAAGAGAAACAAGGTTATGGCTCCCCACTGTCCCGCTGTCAATGTCAGCATGATTAGATGATATTGCCACTACATACACCTTAAGCGTCGACGGGGAGCAGCCCTTATCGAGGAGAGTTTGAAGAAACTCCAGAATAGTGGGCACCGCACAGGAGACTGGATCCTCGTTGCGGGCAGAACACTACTGAGAAAACAAACTCCACCTATTTTCGTACTGCTGGTGAGTAGAGGGTGCCCTAGCGCTCAGAATAGTGTACCTGACAGAGTCTGACACTCAGCTGCTGCTCGAGCCTCCCAGTGGCCATACCCACAGTCTTAGGCGCTGAGGGTTGGGGTGCCAAATGAGTCCCCTTGACTGGGACAGCAAGTCCCTCCTGGTCAGGAGACACCATGGGACATCGTGGCACAGGCTCCGTAGGAGCGGGAACCAAGGTCGTGCTGGCCAATATGGGGCTACCAGCAGCGCCCTGTGACCCTCCTCAAGAACCCTCTGAAGAGTTGGCCAAATCAGAGAAAGGTTGTAGGAAGGCATAGAGGGATGTGCCATCCTGTGCCTGATGCCCCTGTAAGGGAATACCACTTCCACCTGGCCGTAGAGGTCCCAGATCATCCGCACTATGTTGCTATGCAGGGACCATTCTCCTGGGCTAGGCGCCTGCCTGGAAAGGGAGTCTGCCACCCAGTTGTCCCGCCCCAAAAGATACACTGCTCGCAAGGTGGGTAGGCGAGGGGAGGCCCATCCCAGGAGGTCCTAGGTCAGCTTCAGAAGCTGTGCTGACCTGGTGGTTGATGTGGTAGACCACAGAGGTGTTGTCTGATTGGATCAGGACGTGTTTCCCCTGCAGATGGGGCAAGAAGTGTCTCAGAGCTAATAACACAGCCCTCAGCTCCAACACATTTATGTGCTTTGAGCGGTCCTGCCGATCCCAGCAGCCCTGCACCGCTCTGTGTTGCCACACAGCGCCCCATCCCGTGGAGCTGGCATCTGTGGTGACCACCTCCCTGCAGCACATAACCGTCCCCATAGGGACGCCTTTGGCGAAGTGAGTTCTGTCTCTCCAAGGATCCAGGGAACGGAGACATGGCGTCACCACAATCCTGAGATGCCTGTGGAGCCTGGCATCCAGGTGAAAGCTGTTGAGCCACCTCTAAAATGGGCGCAGTGACAGCAGACCTAAGGGCACGAACCGAGTGACTGAGGTCAATTTGCCTAGCAGCTGCAGGAAGGCTACGTAAGGAAGCTGCCTGCCCAGCCTGAATTGGCCGAGGTGCTAAAAGAATATCGTCCACCCTTTGAGCAGCAGCAGGAAGCAGCAGGAAGGCTGTCATGGAGGGCGAGTCCAACAGTACCCCCAGAAAGGTTGCTGCCTGAGAAGGAATCAGGCAGCTCTTCGCCAAGTTGACCTCGAGGCCCAGCTGGGACATATGGGCAAGTATGCAACTCGTATCATGCAATGCCCGAGTTCGAGATGGGGCACAGTGAAGCCAATCGTCGAGGTACGGAAAACCCTTCAACCCCTGGGCCTGCAGAGGGGAGAGGGATGCTTTCATACACCGAGTGAAAACCCTCGGGGAAAGCGAAAGGCCGAAAGGGAGTACCCTGAACTGCCAGTGGCGACCCTGATAGGCAAATCTGAGAATGCGACGATGATCTGTCGCAATTGGTACACGAAAGTACGCATCTGTCAGGTCCACTGATGTGAACCACTCTCCCCTTGTCACCGCTTGCAGAACCTCTGCTGTGGTAAGCATGTGAAAAGGCAGGACTTTCAAGCACCGGTTGAGACCCCTGAGGTCCAGGATGGGACGAAACCCGCCAGTCTTTTTCGGTACGAGGAAGTAGCCTGAGTAAAAACCTCTGGGTTGCTGCAGGGGGTCCACTGCCTCGATTGCACCCTTGGTGCACCCGCTCAGGGCCCCGAGCTTTCACCGGGTTGGTGATGACAGTTGTCCTGACCCGCCGTCAGAACTGTAACCGGTAACCATGGGTCAAGGTGGAAACCACCCATGGATACGTGGTCTAAGCAGCCCAGTGGCTGAGCTGCTGATGGGAAAAGCGTCCGGCAGCAGGCCTGGCGGCATCATCTCCTCCCCCCTGGGGGGCCTGGAGGGATGGCGACCAAAGGGCCTGGTCTAGGCCTGTCCGGTTGACTAGCAGACTGGCTCACGAAAGTCCCTGGGTCTTCGTTGCGCCGCACGAGGGGCGGGACCAATGGATCGACCGAAACCCGAGGTGGTGGCCGTGGGTTGGGGCCGGCCGATGGGTGCCTCAGATTACGGAGTGATGGAGGCATACTCCCGTTGAGGTCTGAGAGTTGCTGCCTAGCCTGCTGCGCCTGAACAGTTTGTTCCAGTGCCTCCACAGCAGCAGACCCAAACAAAACCCCTGGTACCACCGGAACACTACGGAGGGTCCCACGGCATGTCTTAGTGAATGTCAACTGAGCCAGCCAGACCTGTCGGCGAGCCTGAGCCAGGTAGGACATCACACGTCCAAGCTCCCTCGTCATAAGCGCAAAGGCCTGAAGTGCTGCATTGCTAAAGCCGGTGGCTGTACCTGCCCCACCCGTGTCCTGGAGGGATGCAGAAAGGGCAAACATGAGGTGTGCCAGGGAGCTGCCTAGACGGCCAGCAAGCGCTCCTGAGTTATAAGCTTTACAGATGAGGTCATTTGTAATGCGGCATTGAGGTCGCGGGCACCTAACATCACCACGCAGAGCCTCATCTTGTGGCACAATACACGAAGCCACCTCGGGTTCAATCGCGGGCATCAGGTCCAAGCCTGCCCTGGCCACGTCCTGCATAGCTGCCAACACCCGACCATCTGCGGGGAGGTGTAAAAAGGCCCGAGGGTCCCGCCAACAGGCGTGCAGCTCCCTCAGGTACTCATCCGATGGAGGAACTGAAAAGGGGGTAGGGGGCCGCCCGCGTCTAAAGAAGGCGCTCGCAGGAGCAGGCCCCTCCACCTTAGGGACATCTAGCTGCAACAGATTAGGGCCAGACGCATGATGTCTTGCATGGAGTCGTCACCTGACCCACTAGCAGCACTCTGAGACGAGGAGCGCGAACCCGCCTCCAGGGCGTGGGATGACCGTGCCTCCCCCCCTCGCTTCTAAAGTCAGAACCAGAGGCAGCCAAAGACAGCGTGACCTCCTCCACAGCCAGCTCGGGCATGGTTGGGGAACCCGCTGCCGACACATCCAGCTTGCGTGTCTGAAGCAGGGATTTAATTTCCGCCAACTCCGCAGACAGCCGCGCTCAAGGCCTGAATAAGTTGGGAGAGAGGGCGGAAATGCTGCCGTCACCAACAAGTTCAGATACCAAACTCAGGAGGCTAACCCCGTTAGCTCGCTAATAAACTAAAGCTTGAATAAGCTGGGAGAGGGGGCGAAAAACTCTGCCGTCAACAAATTCACACAGTGAACTTAGAGGCTAACACCGTTAGCTCACTAATAAACTTAAGGCTTGAATAAGCTGGGAGAGAGGGCGGAAAACGCTTAAGCACCGCCCTCTGGCGGTAAGTAGGGATGAAATAGAACAGCAGAAGACCACTTCAGGATTAACTTTTATCAGGCAACAACAGTCTTAATTTCACGGCAACATGCGGACCAGGCAAAATTCAGCATAAATATAATAACTTTAATGACTTTGTGCCAACAGTTCAAGTTGACATTTGCTAAATGGTGTGGGGGAAGGTTTCTTTACACACACTGGGACTTCTATTAGCAACCAAACATTTAGTACAGTGATGTGTGTGTGTGTGTGTGTGTGTGTGTCTTCTGTGTCTTCTTTTTAAACCCTGTTGGCATAGATAGGAGCATTGAATTGGATTAAGCAGGTAAAGAAAGTAAGCATGTTAGTGACTATAATGCTGAGATTTTCCATACAATGTGAAAATTGAGGTAGTAAATAGATGCACAATGTCAGCAACAGTAGTTAAAACATACACATTTAAACAATGATTGGATGGTAGAAGAAGTCCCAATGTGTGTAAAGAAACTTTTGTCCACATCATTTAACAACTAACAACTTGAACTGTTGACGCAAGGCAGTCTAAAATTAGTCCATCCTGATAGCTCAAACAAATCTGCCCATTCTCCAAACTTCATTCATTTACTCTTACTTATCACTTTACTAAGAACACATGTGCACCTACATATTTATATACTTATCTAATGAACCAATTATGTGGCAGCAGTGCAGTGCATACACTTATACCCATCCTAATCTCAGTAATGTTTGCTTACAAACCCACTGTACTCCAGAATGTTCTAGGAATTGAAGCAGCGGTTCATTGGGGTATACCTTTTGGGAATAGAATATTTGCCATTGACCTGTGAAATTTTATCATTTGACTCATTATATTTGAAATGCTATTTGGATAAAGGAGCCATGAAGGAGAGGAAAAACTGTTACACGCAATGTGTGAAATTAGGCATTTATACGGTATTGTATTGTATGCCGAAAATGGGACACTTAATATTTTACTTGGTTCCTACTTGGTTTTTTTCTGTTTAAGGATTCATTATTATATACAATGCTTAGGGAAAGTATATAGCATATTAAAATAACACATCTCATGCTTTGCCTAAAAATGTCACACATTTTGTACATTGCCTAGACCATGCATTCTTTACAATACCTGCTTTTCAGACATTGCTTATAACATATCTGTTATATGTAACATATAATAACACACACATACACAATCACACAATTCTTGGAATTGTGCTAGGTGATGTAAGACCTGCATACAACTGCTAAGCCATGGAAGCCCATGCCTTGAAGCTGAATTCCATTTAAAGGTTTATCTGATTAAGTTGCTGATTAAGGGGTGTGTCCCCGTGCTATATAAATGAGTCCTAACATTAAGTTTTCCCACATACCAGGTACCTACACATTGCTGCAGACCAAGTACAGCCCTTTATGGAGGTGTTCCCTATTGGTAGTGACCTTGTTCAGTAGAATACACACTGCAAACACCGTGGATTAATTGTATTATATTTTTTCAAAATATGACAAATAGTTTAAGGTGTTGAGTTGTTCTCCATATTTCTTAAATCTCATTTGTACATACCAAATGCAGTCAGTAAAATAGAAAAAAGTAAACTTTTCTCTACAAATGTTATGTTAACTATATGCATTATAATGATATAGATATTGGATTAGAGATAACTGCAAAACAGAACCACTGTTATGGTTGGGTTAAGTATTTTCCTCTGCACTCTATAAAAAAATCAATTTATAATTCCTGAAAAGACTAAAAGCAGAAAAAAATAGCTGAAGTAGGAACAGAAACATTATTTTATCTTCAGATACTCTTCCAACTTCTGGTGTTTGTACTAAATAAACTCAATCTTTCCAAATAAATGGTCTTTCATTTCATTCAAGCTAAATTATGGCGTGTCCAGTATAATAAGTATGTCTGACTCTAAGCAATAGAAACTGATGTTAATTATCATAATGACAGTCTACATAGCACTCAGTGTTCAGACGGCTATAAACCTACCTGCAGCTTGTGCAATTTTAGCTAACCAGGACTGATAAATATACCACACTTTCTTGATTCAGGAAACTTCTTTATTATTGAAGTTTGTGAAGTTTTGAAAGTGCTAATTATAAATGCCTAAAATGAGCTTTAGAATTTAGTGGGAAGTTTATAATAATAGCTTTTACCCCACACATATATGCATAAACCAAATACTCATAAAGATCATAGAGTACTTTTTTGGAGTCTGCTCTATAAGAGATGGGAAGGTATCTAGTCAGTTCTGCAGAGCTGGTGAATATGAACATATTGTCGTGACAGTTGATCTAAACAAATCAGGATCCAACAAACGCAAATGTCTCAAGAGTTAAGTGGCCAACATGCACTTTGGCAGTCTTGAACATTTAAGTCACTAGCACCTTAACCACTGAGCTTCCAGTGCCCTTTACTGTGTGTATTTGAACAGTAGAATGAAGTGGAGGTGCACAGATGGAGGCCAGATGTGAGAATATGTTATATAGCCTGCATCCATTTTTCACATTTTTTATAGATCCTGTTGCCACAGATATTAATAGTGCATTGAAAGATAATTAGAGCTAATAAACGACTCCAAAAAGCTACCTACTTCCGACACACACTGTGCGAGGAACCGCCAAGTTGGAAGACGTAAGCCAATTGCTTGTTAAACAAACTTCAAATCAGGACAAATTTTGACTGTAATATTCAGTTTATTTGTATTGCAAAATTCGTAAATAAAATAAAAACAAATATTGTCATGAAACACTAAAAAAGATGAGAGTTGTCCAAATGAAATTAACAAACAAAAATGTATATTGAAATTAATAAACCTGAATTTATATAAACTCCAATAGTTAAACAAATTTTGATAGAACAGTAGAGATTGTGGCATAAATGCATATAGTTTCATATCTAGCCTATCAAATATATGTACCAATCACAAATAAAATCTTTAGAAAAATATTACATTATAACCATAATATTATACATAAATATATGTTATTGCATTTTGTAATTTTAGTGCATGGAATTAAATTTCAGTTTCTACATTTCTCCAATTCTGTCTTTTAGTTATGACCTCATCTTTGCCGGAGGGCCAGAGGAGATTCTAAGAAAGTTCCAGCAGACCAGTCATAAGGTAGTTTTTGCTGCAGAAGGTGTCATCTGGCCAGACTCTCATCTGGCAGAGAAGTACCCATATGTCCGCAGTGGAAAACGTTTCCTCAACTCTGGAGGTAAGCATCTGGAAAGAAATAGAAAATGGTATTAGCTAGTTGCTGTGCCCATGGGAATGTTTAGAAAAGTGGGAAATATTTCTCATATTGTTCTCACATGAGTTTTGCTTGTAACAGAACATAATTTCACTGAATGTTAGTTTTTCTTTCGGTATTAAATTATTAATATTATATATGTAGTGGGAAAAATGTTCTTGACTAGATACAATGCTTCATAAAGCCTGTTTTCTTTTGGCCAAATGATTTTTTCATCAATGTTTTCAGCAGATACTGTCTAAGCTTGTGGTTCTGAACATTGTTAATGCCAACTGACACACAACCCATACTCAACAAACACTTTATTAGAAACACTCTACTAATACTATACTTTTCTAATTCTAAACCCTTTTCCTGTTCTAGTTAATCTGGCTCAAGGTTCATCATGTTGTGCATTCTGAGATTCTTCTCACTATAATTGTACAATTGTAGGGACTGTGGTGGCATAGTGGTTAAGGTAGTGGACTATGGACCAGAAGGTACAGGGTTCAAATCCCACCTCTGCCACAGTTGGGTCCCTGAGCAAGGCCCTAACCCACATTTGCTTGGATTGTAAGTCACTTGTGATAAGGGTGTCTGCTAAGTGACAGAAATGTATTTCGATGTGATGTACAAAGTGGTTGTCAGAG
>JAVSBV010011505.1:0-12521 GCA_033117975.1 Parotocinclus spilosoma
ACAAAAAGGTAACAGTCCAGTGTGATCTAGCATTTTGTAGTATCGTCATGTAATTAAGGAGGACAGTTTTTATTTTCTTTATTGTGTTTTATTGAATTGCCTTGATCCACTATATGATCACCCTGTTATAGTAATGGGTAATCCTCAGAATAACGGAGGATTTACATTGAGAGGCTGGTTGCCACGTGATGAACACTACCAACTAGCTTATCGTCCTTTGTTATTATACATGCAGATGCAGATTCTGAAAATAAACCTGCTGTTACTACCAAACTGATCGGCTCCGGAGAGTTAATTACAACAGAAGACATCGCGAATGTCACATATATGTTTGATACACTGCTATTTTTATGAAAGATATTCTGGGTTTCTTTGTTTAAATGTTTGTGCTGCTGCGGAAACAGGCAAGACCAACAGGGAAGAACCCATGGGACAGTAAGAGCCGTGTAGAGAAACAGGAGCTATGAGCCCCTTCTGAATATCTGCAGCTCTGTCCAGTGGAGGACGACCTGAACGGACTTCCTGTGGAAGCCACGCACACAGTGTTTTTATTTTTTCCTTGTCATGTTTGATTTATTTTTTAATGGCTTTATTTTGGTTTAATTATTATTTATGATTGTTTGTTTGGTTTAGGATTAGGAGCTGTTGCGAAAGGTGCGGTTCCTTTAGTTTAACTGGCAGCCTTTTTATTTTTTAGATACTTTTTATTGTAAAAATTCAGCCCAGTGGCCATGTAAACAGAATGGATTAAATTGCGGATTGCGGAGGGTGGCGGATGGTTATCCTTTTCTCTTGGAATCTAGAAACACCTAACCTAAAGTTAAAAGGTAATGTGAAAGCATTAGGATGCTTTCAAAGGGGGTATTGTTAGGATTTTCGGAACTTAAAAAAAACATAAAATCCAAATGGGAAGTTACGGCATTTAACCACGTGGCCCTTTGTTCAAAATGGCACCCTCCTTGTCATGCCAAAGGGGGGAGGCGGAGCCTGGGTTTTTTAGCGCATTTCATTGGCTCCACCAGTAGGGTAGGAGGAGCCTAGGTGAGCATTAAAAGGGGGTCTCTTTGTCTTCTCTTTTCGGGCGTGCAGCTGAATTGCAGGAGAAAAGGATCGCCGATCGGCTTAGCTCCGCTATATATTCACAGACCACTTCTTGCACTAATAAAGTGTTTTTGATAAATACTTCCTGGATTCTCCGACTGCTTCTTCAGAGCCTCTCGACCAAAAGATTCGTCGTAACACGTCCTAGCCAGAACCCACTGTTCTCAGGTCCATGGTTAAAGAAAATTCAACTGGGTCAAAGACCTGAGCCATGCCCCAAGCAACCAGTTCTCAGACTTGCATCTGGCCAGAACCCAGTGTCCCTTGGACCCATGCATTGCGATAAACCACCATGTCTTGAATGCATGCATTGAGAGAACACACCACATATTAGACCCGCGCCCAACCAGTTGATCTGCTCATGTCTCGGTTCCGCACACAGCCAGAATTGACTGGGTCTCTGACCCATGCCATTCCAGAACTGACAAGGTCTAATTCGCATGTCCACATATTCAACCAGCACCGTCTCACCGACAAGCCCACTCAAATATGACTGGACCTCAGCTTCACCATGCCCAGCCACAATTTATCTGGTCTCAGCCCTGTTTCCAGCCAGAGCCTACCAGGTCTCAGACCCATGTCAATCCAAACCTGTCATCATATTCAACCAAAGTCATCTCACCCACAAACCCTGTCAAAACTGGCTGGGTTTCAGATTCACATCAGGAAAGAACCCACCATGAACTCTTTGTGTCTCGGACCCATGCCTGACCATATTCCAGCATGTCCAAGACAAACATCCGACCAGAACTCCGACCTGCCAGAGCCATTAAGGTCTCAGACTTGCAACCAACCAGAACTAACTGGGTTTCAGACTCGAACCTGGCAAGATGCCAAAGTATCTTAGACCATCACCTAACCATATTGCACCATTTCTTGAATCCATGCATGGCCAGAGATTACCATGTCATGGACCTTTATTCAACCAGGACCCACTGTGTCTCAGACTCATGCCCTGCCAGATCCATAAGGGTCTCGGGCCCACGTGCAACCAGAACCAACTGGGTCTCAGACCCTCACCAAACCATCGTCAACCATAACTTGGATCCATGCACGGCCATAGATCACCATGTCACGGCGCTGCACAAAACCTGGACAAAACATGTCTCAGACCCGTGCCCTGCCATCGTCTGGGTCTATGACCAAAGCCAGGCCAGAACCCATGGTGTCTCAGGCACGCATATAAAAATAACTTAAAAAGGTCTCTAACTCAAACCCAGGCATTAGTTGACTGGGTCTCAGCCCTGCGTCTAGCAAGCATGGATCATGTCAATCATAAGCACATCAACCAACACAAGGCCAAAACCGACCACCTCTCTGACCCCCGACTGGACAAAACCAAACGGGTCTTGGACAAAATCGCCCATCAAAAAACTACTATGTCCCTGACCAAAGCCAATCCAAAACTGACTACGTCTGAAACTCAATTTAAAACCTTCTGTGCCTTGAACCATCGCCAGAGCAGAACCGATCGCCTCTCAGATATGCGTTCAGCGAGAACCTGTCAGGGGCAGAGCCATCATGATATAAGACCCTCACCCAACCATCTTGGATCAATGCACAGCCAGAGATCACCATGTCATTGACCTGCACTCAACCATGCATTGCGAGAAACCACCACATACAGACCCTCACTCAAAACAAAAACCCACCATGTCTCAGACCAGTGCGATGCCAGGGTCAGTAGGGTCTTAGAGCCCTGCCCAGTCAGAACCGACTGAGCCTCAGAATTGCATCAAGCCAGAACCCAGTGTCCCTTGGTCCGTGCATTGCGAGCGCCTGAATAGCGCTTTTGAATTCATCATAGAGAAGAAGCGTTTTCAGTGTCTTGGCACTATTCATCATTATTCTTAAGTGACAACGTCTTTGAAATGGTTTTCTCTTGAGAGAAGAAAAGATGTTCATCTGTAATGAACGTAAACGTTGTTTGCTCATCTCAATAGAAAAGCATTCCCAGGGTCTGGTGACGCTTGTTTGATCTCACGCTGTCGGTTAGCATTGGTTTATAAAAGAGATGCATTTTTTAATAAATAGCTGCGTTTACAGAATTTCTCACGCCACTAACTCTGTACAATGCCGACTGGTACAGTAGCATCAGGAACCAGCATGGTGAATTTAGAACAGACACATTTTAGTGCCTGGCACTGTTCACCGAATACTCACAACTGACAGTCTGTTTTGAACGTACTCTGTATCAGGGTAAACAAAGCTGTTTTGGCACTGCATCGCCTTAATCAGCACTGATGAATTCATCTTGAAATTCGCCTTGACACTTTTCGACAGTGTCTCTTAAAACGGTCATTCTCATGCTCAATGAGTATTTTTAGTGTCCTTCTGATTTCACGCTTTGTCAGTAATTAATTCACTGTCGGAGACTGAAGTTAAAAACCTGTTACTTAAAGTTGCCCGTGTCTCCTAAACGGTTAGAGCATTATGAAGAAAACACTTGATCCTCTGCAAACTTTCTTACAAGAAAAGGATAATGAACATTGTTTTAGGCAAAATTAACAGTTTGGCTTCACACAGTTCAACAGATATCTTGTGTTGTGCTTGTACGCCTCTCTCCCCGAGCATTTCTAGTGTCTGTCTGATTTCACGCTTTGTCAGTAATAAAGTCACTGTCGGAGACTAAAGTTGAAAACATGTTTAACACTTGCTTTAGAAAAAGCTATTTTGACAAATAACTGCTAATCATTTCAAGACCAGAGGTAAAGGGGTTTACAGTCAACTAACAGTTATCTGAGTAACAAACATTTTGTATCCGCTTCGTTTTATTGTAGAAAGTCATCGTGTGAAGATATAAAAGTTTCTTTCTCTTTTGGTTATGCTGCGCCTGAAACAGCACTAATGAATTTATCTTGGCAGAAGCACAGTTTACTCAAATTTGACAGCTCATGCCTTAACAAAAACACATATACTGGAATCCTAACTGTTTCAAATAATGGATTAATGACAAGTTTACGGATATTTTTCAAAGAAACATGACAGACAAACACTTTGCATTCATTATTTGCTTTTTTGATCATAAAAAGTCCTGAGCTGTTGGTTTGGTTGGTTGGTTTGGTCTTTATTACGAAACTACATGTATACAAAACCTGTTCAGTACCACACGGAAAGTCATTGTGTGTGCTATAATACTTCTTGCTCTTTAAATTCTACTGCGCTTGACACAGCACTGATGATTTCATATTGATGCAGAAGCACAGTTTACTCAAATTTGACAGCTTTGCAATTGGACCCATTCCCAGCCAGAGCTGACTGCATGTCCGACCCGTGCCCACAGAATGGACCATGGCCATCCCACAACAGACCGGGTCTCGGACAATCACCGGGACAGATCCCAACATGTCTTGAGCCCACATCAACCAGAGACCACAGTGTCTCTTACCCACGGCCTGCAGGAGCTATCAGAGTCACAGACCAGAGCCCTAACAAGAACCCACTGTTCTCAGATCAACGGCTAAACAGAATTCAACTGGGTCATAGAGCTGAGCCCTGCCACAACCTTCTAGGTCTCAGACTTGCATCCGGCCAGAACTCAGTGTCCCTTGGATCCATGCATTGTGATAAACCATCATGTCTTGAATCCATACATTAAGAGAAACCACCACATCTCAGACCCGCACCCAACCAAAATCCACCATGTCTCAGAGCCTCACCCAGCCAGAACCAACTGAGCCTCTGACCTGCACCTGGCCAGAACCAACAGGGTTGAATTGAATGGATCTTGTACTAGTGCCTGGCCAGAACTGCTCATTTCTCGGTCCCGCGCGCAGCCAGAATTGACTGGGTCTCATTCCCATGTCCGCATATTCAACCAACACCATCTCACTGACAAACCCACTCAAAACTGACTGGAACTCAGATTCACACCAGGACAGAATCTGCACCCTGTCAGAGCCATCTAAATCATGGGATCATCAGCCAGAACTGATCAGGTATTGTACCCATTCCCAGCCAGAGCTGACTGCATGTCAGACCCATTCACACAGAATGGACCAGCGCCATCCCACAACTGACCGGGTCTTAGAGAAGCCTTTGGACAGATCCCACCATGTCTTGAGCCCACATCACCAGAACCCACAGTGTCTTTGACCCATGGACGCAAGAGCCATTAGAGTTTTAGACCAGCGCCCGAACAAGAACCCACTGTTCTTGGACTTGCATTCAGCCAGAACCCAGTGTCCCCTGGATCCGTGCATTGCAAGAACACACCATGTCTCGGATCCCTGCATTGCCAGAACTCACCACATCTTAGACCCGCACCCAACAAAAACACAACATGTCTCAGACCCATGCAATGGCATGGTCAGTAGGGTTTCACAGCCTCGCCCAGCCAGAACCGACTAAGCATCGGACCTGCACCTGGCCCAAATCAACAAGGCTAAACTGACTAGGTCTCGTACTAGCGCCTGGCCAAAACTGCTCATGTCTTGGACCTGCCCCCAGCCAGAATTAACCCTAACTAACCCTAACCCCAACCCATGCCCTTCCAGAACTGACTGAGTCTCAGACCCATGTCAACCTTAACCTGACCTCATATTCAACCAACACCGTCTCACCCACAAACTCAGTCAAAACTGACTGGATCTTAGATTCACGCCAGGACAGAACCTACCATGAACTCATTGTGTCTCAGACCCACACCCTGCCAGAGCCATTGGGGTCTCAGACCTGCAAACACAAGAGCCAACTGGGTTTCAGATGCGAACCTGGCAAGATGCCAAAGTGCCTTAGATCCTCACCCAACCATAATGCACCATTTTTTGGATCCATGCACAGCCACAGATGACCATGTCATGGACCTGCATTCAACCAGGACCAAACATGTCTCATACTCGTGCCCTGCCAGATCCATAAGGGTCGCAAAGCCTTGCCCAGCCAGAACCGACTGAGCCTTAAACCAGCAACTGACCAGCACCAACAGAGTTGAACTGACTAGGTCTTGTACCAGTGCCTGGCCAGAACATATCATGCCTAGGAACCATGCCCAGCCAGAATTGATTGGCTCTCTGTCCCATGGCCTTCCAGTACTGTGTCAGTACAGTGTTTTGGCCCCTATGGCCCATAAGAGCCATCGGAGTCTCAGAGCAGCATCCAAACCAGAACCCACTGTTTTCAGAGCCAGGGCTAAAGAGAACTCGTTTGTCCGATACCCGGTCTGTTGTGCGTTAGCCCTGGTCTGACATGCCTGGTCAGTTCTGGCTGGGAACGGGTCCATGATCTAGATGGCTCTGACAGGGTGCAGGGCAGAGTCACGGTGGGTTCATCCATACAATTCTAATCGCAATGCAACATACACGTATAATGTTTGAGGCAGTCAAAAATCCCAGACGATTTTGAAATCCCCCCCAGACATTTTTTTAGATCTTAAAAGTAGGACATGTCCGGGAAAAAGAGGGCGTCTGGTCACCCTATCTTAAGTGACAGCGTCTCTGAAATGGATTTCTGTTGAGAGAAAAAAAGATGTTCATCTGTAATGAATGTAAAACGGTGTTTGCTCATCTTAATAGAAAAGCATTTCCAGGGCCTGGTGATGCTTGTTTGATCTCACGCTGTCTCCTAAACGGTTAGCATCGGTTTATAAAAGAGATACATTTCTTAATAAATAGCTGCGTTTATAGACTTTCTCACGCCACTGACTCTGTACAATGCCGACTGATACAGTAGCATCTGAAACCAGCATGGTGAACTTAGAACAGACTCATTTTAGTGCCTGGCACTGTTCACCGAATACTCACAACTGACAGTCTGTTTTTGACTGATTTCACGCTTTGTCAGTAATTAATTCACTGTCGGAGACTGAAGTTGAAAACATGTAAGTCAAAGTTGCCCATGTCTCCTAAACGGTTAGAGTATAAGGAAGAAAACACTTGCTCATCTGCAAGCTATCTTACAAAAAAAGGATAATGAACGTTGTTTTAGGCAAAATGAAAAGTATGCCACTGCATTACTGACCAGACCTCAGAACCATAACTGGATGGACCCACCATATCTCGGACCTGCACCCTGTCAGAGCCATCTAGATCATGGACCAATTTCCAGCCAGAACTGACCATGTATTAGACCCATTCCCTGTCAGAGCTGACTGAATGTCAGACCTGTGCCCACAGAATGGACCAGTGCCATTCCACAATCGACCCGGTCTCAGAAAAGCACATGGACAGATCCCACCATGTCTTGCCCACATCAACCAGTCTCTGACCCATGGCCCGCAGGAGCCAACAAAGTCTCAGACTAACAAGATCCCACTGTTCTCTGATCCATGGCTAAACATAATTCAACTGGGTTATAGACCTGAGCCCTGCCACAACCTTTCAGGTCTCATACTTGCATCCGGCCAGAACCCAGTGTCCCTTGGATCCATGCATTGCGAGAAACCACCATGTCTCAGACCTGCACCCAACCAGAACCCACCATGTCTCAGACCCGTGCAATGCCAGGGTCAGTAGGGCCTCAGAGCCTCACCCAGCCAGTACCGACTGAACCTTGGACCTGCACCTGGCCAGAATCAACAGGGTTGAACTGACTAGGTACTAGCGCCTGACCAGGAATGCTTATGTCTTGGACATGCGCGCAGCCAGAATTGACTGGGTCTCTGACCCACGGCCTTCCAGAGCTGACCAGGTCTCAGAACCATGCCTTGACCACAGCCCTGTGCCCAGCCAGAGCCACCAGGTCTCAGACCTATGCCAATCCAAACCTGACTGCATATTCAACCAACATTGTCTCAACGACAAACCCAGTCAAAACTGACTGGATCTAAGATTGACGCCAGGACAGAACCCACAATGTCTCGGATCTGTGCAAGGCCAGAAACCCATCATGTTTCAGACACATGCCTGGTCAGATTGCATCATGTCTACGACAAACATTCGACCAGAACCCACTGTGTCTCAGGCCCATGACCTGTCAGCGCCATCAGGGTCTCAGACCCACACCCAACCAGAACCAACTGGATCTCAGACCCACACCTGGCAAGATGCTAGACCCACCATATCTCGGAGCTGCATGCTGCCAGAGCCATCAAGGTCATGGACCCGTTTCTAGCCAGAACTCTCCAGGTATTGGACTCATTCCCAGCCAGAGCTGACTGCATGTCAGACCTGTGCCCATACAGAATGAACCAGGGCAAACCCACAACCAACCGGGTCTCCAACAAGAACCTGGACCAATCTGACCATGCCTTTAGCCTACATCAACCAGAACCCGCAGTGTCTTGGATCCATGGCCCGCAAGAGCCATCAGAGTCTCAGACCAGTGCCCATGGCTAAAGGGAATTCAACCTGGTCATGAATCTGAGCCATTGCACAACCGATCAGGTGTCAGACCTGTATTCGGCCAGCCTCGGACCCGCACCTGCCAGAACCAACAGGGTTCAACTGACTAGGTCTTGTACTAGCACCTGGCCAGCACAGATCATGCCTCGGACCTGTGTAGAGCCAGAACTGACAGGGTCTCAGACCCCTGCCCTTCCAGAGCCATCAAAGTTTCAGAGCCTTGCCCAGCCAGAACCAACAGCATCTCGGGCCTGCGCCTGGCCTGAAATGTTTAAGTCTCAGACTCAAGCCAGAATTGACTGGGTCTGTGACCCATGCCCTACCAGAGCCTACTTGGTCTCAGAACCACACCTGGCCACATTTGACAGAGTCTAACTCTGACGGACTATGTCCTGCACCCTTCCAGAGCAGACAAGGTCTCAGACCGGCCAACCCACAACCTACCGGGTCTAGGCCATGTGCCCAGCAAGTATTGACTGGGTCTCAGTCAAAGGCGTAGGAGCGGGTCTGTTGGGGGGACACTTTTTTTTTAAACTCTTTATTTGTGCGTAATTTTAAGAAACAAAACAATCATTTGCTATAGGTAAACAGGTCACAGTTTTTGTTACAGTATAACAGATGGGGAACAAACACTAAATAAATAAAAAAAAATGCTGGAGCCAGCATTTGGTAACAGCCTTCTTGCTTGCAGCCAATAAAATCTTTAAGAGATAAATGTCATCATTACTCAGTCCAGAATCTACCGAGATACATACATGTAAAAGTTGTGTTAATGGCAAACCCCAGTATTCTTACGATAACTGCAGCCACATCCTTCCAAAATAACTGAATGGAAAATGTGTGCATGATCAGCCATGATTGTTCCACATTCCCTTCAACATTGTAGTTGAGTGCCAAGATGTTTAGATTTTTGTTTAGGTGTGATGAAAAACCTGATTAAGTTCTTCCAACAAAAGTCCCTCCAGTTCAGAGAACTTGTAGTGGGTGACTGTGTTTTCCAGGCTGTCAGCCATACATCCTTGGTTATTTCAGTTTTCAGTTCCTTTTCCCATCGTTGTTTTACGTAGTCCGTTGAATCCTTTTTCAGTAGGATGATGCCATGGTATAACTTGCTTATAAGGCTTTTAATATTTCCAGAGTTATAAGCATCAATGAATACCTGGATAACAATTGGTAGCTCTCTTAAATTAGGGTCCTTTATCTCTTTATGAAAGTAACTACGGAGCTGTAAATACCTATAAAAATCTCGGCTGCTCAACCCATATGACTCACATAAAGAGGCAAAACTATTTATTTCCGAGTTTTTTACTATTTTACATAATGAAGTAATACCGGAGCCAATCCATTGCTTATATCTGTGACATTGCAATGCTGGCATGAAGTCAGCATCATAGGCCGGCCACCTTAGTAGTTTAATCTCTTTTTGGAGTTGAAAAAGTTTAATCACCTCTCTCCATACCTTCAATGAGAGATTTACCCATTGGTTTGCCGTCTGTAGTATATCCTTCACCCTATCTACACAACCTAGCAGTGCCTGTATGGGTATATATTTCAGGGATAACTCCATTGTTTTCCATTTGGCTTCATAAAATGGATTACACCAGTACACCAGAGGTCTCAGCTGAGCTGAAATATAATAATCCCTTAGGGATGGGAGGGCCATGCCTCCACTCTCCCTCGGCAAATGGAGGGTACTAAATTTAACTCTTGGTCTATTTTTCCCCCAGATGAATCATGAAATATACTTATTCCAATTCCTGAATTGGTTCAGAGGTATTTCTACTGGGGGAGATAGAAAGAGATACAATAATCTAGGCAGGAGATTCATCTTAATGGTTCTAACCCGATCGCCAAAATCTAGAGGAAGCAGGTCCCACCCATTTAAGTCATGGCAAATTTTCTTGGTAATATGGTTGTAATTGAGATTAAATAGCTGCGAAAAATCTTTGGGTATACATACTCCTAAATATTTTATGCATATTTGATTTGATAAAGGTGCCAATTAAAGTTAGAATTTAGACCAAATTCTTGTGTGTGGGGGGGGGGGGGTAAAGTTAAATATTACAGCCTGGGTTTTGTGGACATTAAGGACATAGCCTGAGTATATTCCATATGTTTTCAACATGTTCATCAGCAGAGGCAACCCTGACTCTGGATCCATTATTGTAACCAGCACATCATCTGCATACATACTTATTTTATATTCCTCTCGTCCTACTAATATACCTTTTAAATCTTTCTCCTGGCGTATGGCTTGTGCCAAGGGCTCAATAAAGATATTAAAGAGGCTAGGGCTAGCAGGGAAACCCTGTCTGAATCCCCGTTGTAACATTATGGGATTAGAGAGACTGCCATTCATCTTTATTCTTGCTGTAGGGGAGGAGTAGAGTATTTGAATGCAACGTACAAAGTCTGCACTAAATCCAAATCTGTCCATTACAAGATAAAGGAATTCCCACCTGACCGAATCGAAAGCCTTCTCAGCATCCAGACTAAGGAGAACAGAGTTTATCTTTTCTTTATTAATTTGCTCAATAACATGCAGGGTTCTCCTTATATTATCTTGGGCATGTCTGTTCTTTATGAATCCTGTTTGGTCCTCGTCTATCAAGAAGGGCATTACAGTTTCCATTCTCTTTGTCAGAATGGAGGCATAAATTGTATAGTCTGCATTTAGTACTCTAATGGGTCTATACCCTGCACAGTCTAGTCTGCCCTTTCCCTCCTTTGCGATAACTGATATGTAAGCCTGTCTCCAGGACGGGGGGGGGGGAAACCCTCTTTTATGATGTAATTGAAACAGGTTTCCAACAAAGGAAGGAGCTGTTCCTTTATAGCTTTATACCACTCAGGAGGGAATCCATCCGTATCTGTTGATTTATTGTTATTCAGTCTTGCTATAGCCCTATCTATCTCTTCCTGTGTTATGGGTAGAATAAGTTCATCATTAATTTTTTTGCCTACCATAGGGAGGTCTAAGGAATACAGAAATTTGATAATTCAGTATCTGTTGGCCTCATACGGCTGGGAGTATAAAGATTTATAGTATGCTTCAAAGACTTTTTGTATATTATCTGGATTGTTAATAATTTTATTTGTGGTGGGATCCTTTATCCTGTGGTTACTATTTTCTGCTTGTTGTTTTCTGAACCTCCAGGTCAATATTTTTGTTGCCCTGGGACCCGCTTCATAATACCTCTGTTTCATAAACCTAATGTTCTTCTCTATTTCCTCACTTAATATTGTATCTATTTCCTGTTTCACATTTCTAATTTGGGATATGTCACCCTGAGTTAGTCAACCCTTGGTTACAATCTGCTGTTGTTCTAGCGCTCTCAGGTTTTCTTGCAACATCAACAGATTTAGATTTTTTTTATCTTTTTCAGCTGCGCTGCCCTAGCTATTATCTTACCCCTGAGGACAGCTTTAGCTGCGTCCCATAATATACAGGGGTTTACATCTCCTTTATCATTGTCCTGTAGATATTCCTGTAAATCAGTCACCATGGACTTCTTGAACATAGGGTCATTTAATAGGCCAACGTTTAACCTCCATAATGTATTGCGCCGTCTACCATCTAGATGTAAATTTAAGTAAACCCCAGAGTGGTCCGAGAGGTCTCGCGAACCTATTTTGCAATCTTTCAATCTGTGTAAATCCTTAGCGAACATTAAGAAATAGTCTATTCTTTAGTGTAATACATGTCGCGCAGAGTAGAAAGTGTATCCTGGATTTCATCAATGCCTAGAACGCCAAACATCAATTAGTCCTAGGTTCTTAAGTAGCTTATTTAGATATTTTTCGACTGGGTTTTGTTAGAGATCGCTTTTCCCCGTCTCTCTCTCCTCCCGCTCCTCTCACACGCGCACTCAGCCCCGCCTTCTAATTTCCAGCGCGCGCTCCCTTCACAGGTGTCTTTCATTCATTTGATTGGGTCTTTGTTTCCTTCCGGGTATTTAATCCTGCTTCACTCGCGTCTCTTCGCGAAGTATTGATAGTTTCCTCTTGAAATACCGAGCGTTGTTTTTGCCTTCCTGTTTCCTTCGATAGCGATTTAGATTAGTTCTCTTTGTGCCTGTTCAGTTCTGCGTCTGGTGAGTTTGAGCGTGTGCGTGTGTTTATCGTTGTTCGTTTATCAAG
>JAVSBV010011515.1:0-12521 GCA_033117975.1 Parotocinclus spilosoma
GAAGAGGTGGGGGGTCAGCCTGTCAGTGCTCAGACCATACGCCACACACTACATCAAATTGGTCTGCATGGCTGTCAACCCAGAAAGAAGCCTCTTCTAAAGTCTGTACATAAAAAAGCCCGCAAACAGTTTGCTCAAGACATGTGAACAAAGGACATGGATTACTGAAACCATGTCCCATGGTCTGATGAGATTAAGATTAATTTGTTTGGTTCAGATGGTCTCAAGCATGTGTGGCAGCAATCAGGTGAGCAGTACAAAGATAAATGTGTCATGCCTACAGTCAAGCATGGTGGTGGGAATGCCACGTCTGGGGATGCATGAGTGCAGCAGGTTTTGGTTAGTTATATTTCATTGAGGGACACATGAGCTCCAATATGTACTGTGAAATACTGAAACAAAGCATGATCCCCTCCCTCTGGAAATTGGGTTGCAGGGCAGTGTTTCAGCATGATAATAACCCCAAACACACCTCTAAGATGACCACTGCTTTATTGAAGAGGGTGAGGGTAAGGTGATGGATTGGCCAAGTACGTCTCCAGACCTAAACCCAATAGAACATCTTTGGGGCATCCTGAAGCGGTAGGTGGATGAGCACAAAGTCTCGAATATCTGCCAGCTCCGTGATTTCGTCATGGAGGAGTGGAAAAACATTCCCGTGGCAACATGTGAAGCTCTGGTAAACTCCATGCCCAGGAGAGTTAAGGCAGTTCTTGAAAATAATGGTGGTCACACAAAATATTGACACTTCAGAAGCTTCACTAAGGGTCCTCACTTTTGTTGCCGGTGGTTTAGACATTAATGGCTGTATATTTAGTTATTTTAAAGAAAGAATAAATTTACACTGTTATATAAGCTGCACACAGACTACTTTTCATTGTGTCAAAGTGTCATTTTGTCAGTGTTGTCCTGTAAAAATATATACTTAAATATCTGCAGAAATGAGAGAGGTGTACTCACTTTTATATATATAAATGTTGTATATATTATAACAGTTGCATAATATGCAACAGATTATTAGCTTTACGTGTTTGATTTGAGAATTATTATTTTTTTTCTTAATCTGACGGTGAAATTTGTGACCTTTCTTGCTATAAAGGAGAAGATTGCCTTTGCCGGGTCTGCAGGGTGGGGAGGAAGTGCACACATTGTGTGTGTGTGCGTGTGTGTGTGTGTTTGTGTGTGTAACTGTATAGATGGTGTTTGTGTGTCTTTTCCCACCGACTTCTAAATGTGTCGCTATTGTTCTTCTTGTTGTTTGACTGTCTTGTAATCTCTTTCTTAGCTCATATGCTGAATGTGTTTAATTGCAACAACGTTTTGTGGGTTTTATATAATGTACTATTACTTACATACTGTACTATTATTTAGATATTTAGATACTGTATGTCCAGAATTTTAATGACCCATCTTTGTGTGTGTGTGTGTGTGTGTGTGTGTGTGTGTGTGTGTGTTTGTATGTGTAGGGGTTGGGGGGTTGTCAAGAGAAAATAGCACATTGACCTGAGGATGCTCAAATGAGATGACATAGTGCTCCCGCACTTCCTGTCATTTTACCCCCTCTTGTTGGGAGACAGATTCCCACTGAGGGTCACAAATCAGCCATAAACAATGACTATTAGACCCTAACAATGCTAGGGTGTGGGAAACTAAATAAGCAAGTATTTGGGCAATCAGTAGTACCAGGTCAAATGTGGACATGATCTGATAAACAGGAATTTTGGAAGTTAAACTGTAAGAAAGAAGTACTCTGGAGACTTAAGTCAGAAGTACTCACCACTGAGGAAGAACTCTAAGTTGCAACTTAGTATCTTAGCAACTTAGTATCTTTAGGCAGAGGAACACAACACAAATTTAATGTAAAGTCAAACCCATCTAATCTGCTATCTGAAACACTGACCTTCTAGGACAACTATTGACTGGAAAGGTGGTGATGTGCCAAATGGCTTTATAAATCGACAGAATAAGACACCTATGCCATCTGCAAAACATGGTGGTGAAAGTATCCTGAACCTGGTCCAGTATGGCTTTTTATGACACACCAGAAAATTCTAAAGGGAAATATTAGGACTGTGTTATGCAGCAAGACAACATCCCTAAGCATAAAAGTGGCAAAAAATTAAAAAGGTTAATGTTGTAGGGACTACTGAACACTTTTGAACAATATTCACACACAGACATGGTTATGTGGCCATTCTGCTGGCCCTTTAAGACAGACTGAGTCAAGGTTTCTGTGTAGGTTCACTGATACGGAGTCGGTTCGTTTTTCGGTTCTTCTTTGCAGATTCAGTGTTTTTTCGTAGCGATTAGAAAATAAAGTTTCCCTCCTTGGAAGTTTTGTCCTAAACTTAACTTCGCCTCAGCGTTCCCTTATTGAACTCCCACAATGTTTTATATAAGCCAATTCAAAATGCTGACCGTAATCCAATAGCAGTGGTGTGGCCAAAGCAATTAATTCATTCATTAGCAGATCAGGGTCATGGGAAAGCTAGTGCCTGGACGGTGACATGTAGGATCAAGGCAGGAACCACCCTAGACAGGGAAATTCCTCCAAGACCAAGTGCAAAATTAAAATTGTTAGTGACTAACTTTAAGCAATGCTTGGCAATGGAGTTCTTATTTTAAAGTAAAACGACTGAATAATATGACAATGTGTAAAAGTGATACTTTATATAAAGTAATTCTAAACATAAAAATTGCTAATAGAGGTGTTACTAACTAACACCATATGTTTTGACAATAATTCGTTTTTATAATTTCAAGAGAATCACAGACAAGTAATTGTTGTGCTATGACATTCTCTAATGTGTGATACAACTGCCTTTGCTATGTTTAGCTAATGTATTTAACTTGTGTGTGTAGGGGTTGGGGGGTTAAAATGTATTTAACTGTCTGCATGCAACTCTGTGTGGGTTAGTGAAAGAGGGATTCTGTGACAAAGCTCATATTTATCTAGCTGCCTTATTAGTCCTGTAAGTAGACCTAGGGGGCTGCAAATGTCAGTGACAGAGATCCTGGGTGTGACTTTTGGTGCGTTCACAGAAAAACGTCAGTCATGTGTCAAGTCCCAAGCCTGATTAAATGGGGAGGGTTGAGTCAGTAACGGCTTCTGGTGTAAACCTGTGCTAAATCCAGTGATCTGCTGTGGCAACCACATATGGGAGCAGATGAAAAAGGAGTTTCCCTGTTAATGCCATTGACACAGTCTGAGCAAGAAAACCTGCAAATGCAACAGTCAGGGTGTAAAGGGTGCGTGCGTACGTGCGTGCGTGCGTGCGTGCGTGTGTGTGTGTGTGTGTGTGTGTGTGTGTGTGTGACCTGACTCAGGTCTTCACTGTTGTTTACCTAAACCCGAGAATGTCTAAAGAAGCTGCTTCAGTATGAAGCATTGACCATGGCATGACAATGTATATGTATGTATGATATAATCCTCAGATCTTCATTGGTTTGATGCAGATTTATACAAATTTTTTAGAGATTTAATTTAATTAAATGTTATTATCATTACCAAAATCAACATTACATATAACTAATAGAGTGTACAACTAATAGATAGTACTTGATTGGAATATTATAAATTTACTCTGTTGTTGGAATATACATTTATGAGCACATACATTTTATATATTATATATAAATATATATATTAAATTTATAAAAATATAAAAAAGTTTTCATTTTTCTGTTATTACCCTAGTACAAAGTACTTTAACTTAATTATTGTAAAGTGTTTTACTATGGCCAACAAATTGACATATAATTATGCTACTGTCTAAAGTGTTGTTTTTTTTAATTGATGAGCATAAGGGTTTAAAATGGTTTTCAAAATCATTTACCTCTACAGCTCATCCACCTCTACTTTCACCTTTAAAGTATGAGTGGAATGTATTCACCTATACATCCCATTCCTCCAACTAATTAACACATTATGTTGGAGTACTATTTAGCACAATGGTTCACATACCCTTTCTAGCCTGTTAGTTGGGTCATATCCAAGCTCTCGTTCTATCTGTGACCTTAAATTCTTGCATGCCATGTCCTTAACTGGTAACTGACACATTTTGTCACAAGTTCGTTATGGGGAACGCAAACAAATGTTTAAAAGTGAGATAGTCGCGTATTATGGATATGTTATTAATAAGATATGTCCTAAACATTGCAGAAATTATATATTTTGGGGGTTATTTCGCAAGCATTACACAGAAATGAACTAACATTGAACTAAGTTCAACTGGTTACTGGTTAACATTTGCATGGGATTGTCATTACTCTATTGAATCATGTGTAAACATCGTGTGTGGGATGTGTGTGTGAAGTCATCACTAACCTTTGCATAATCTTGGCTACCATGATTGACAGGAGCAGATGGTAGTGATCACCTGTGATCAGTAATCCAATGTGTGTGGAAGATGTGGGTGTTGGCCAGATGGATTGTGTGGAGAGCCTGCTGAGCACCCATGCATCATACATTAATGCTCATCATTCTAAAAATGTTTGCATATGCTGGGTATGCTAATAACTCTCCGGTGAAGTGCAACAGAGGCAATACTTGAGCACCCTTTTTATGCTGATCATATGCTTACATAATCATCTCTCTTTGCATATGAAAGTGCCTATTTCAACCTAATTGGCTGAATTGAGGAAAAGAAAAGCCTCTCAATTTAGTAAGCTTCATCGGGTTGAACAGGTGTAGATGGGAGTGTTTGTGTGTATGTATAGATAGTGTTATCTTTAGTTGTGGGAATGCCAGGGTGAGAAAATTCCCCAGGAAGGACTGCATGGCGGGGAAGCGAGAGTGAAGGGGGTCAAATAGAGGCTGAATTCAGGTATAGAATGGGGGACATAGACCAGCTGTTTTCACTCCTCAATTTTAACACCCTCCCACCAGAAGTCTCCAATGAATAACACCAGTGACCTGTTTTCTTGTTGTCTTAGCCATGTTCTTCAAACATTTGGTAAATCACAGGCACGCCATGAAGTAAACATGGGTAAATCAGCCATAAAGTACTTAATTAAATAATATCCAAGCAATAATCAAGAAATAGTGACAAATAATTACTTTATAATAACCAAATTACTTTTTAAATAAAGCTGTATAGTAGTTTTTTTGTATCACACAAACTAATAAATGTACCATTTCTAAATGTACCATTTCTAAAGCCATTTCTAAAAGTGCTAAGTTACAGGGTTTATGACCTTGATGGTTTCACATCATGTATTTTTATTGTTGCATAAATGACACAGTTAGTTACTTCCTGCATTTCAATCTGCAATCAAAAACTCACATATAACACATTGTTAAGCTAATAACCACTTAATAAAGTTCATACATTTATATTACAGTAAATGCAGAAGATAGTGGAAAGGACATCTTTAAGAATAAAAGTAATCTCTATGTTGTTCATCTGGACAAGTAATAAGAAGGCAGTCCCCATGCCTCAAGCCGCCTCTACAGTCCTTCGAGTGAGGCCCTTATCTGTTCAGCTTAAAAGTTGCATGGACAAAGATGTCTGCTAAAAGCTCTAAATGTCAATGATATGAATACCAACTTTCTGAAATGTACTGCACATACACTGCTGTTGGATGTTAAATCCACCAAATAATACGCACAGTACTCTACAAAATTCTTTGTCCAAGATTAAATTAATTGTTTTAGCAATGATTATAATGACAACAAACAAGGAATGGACCCACAATTTTGTGGATTTGTCCATAATACACTTTTCCAATGATCTTCATTCCGATCTTTGTGGGCATTATCATATATTGGTTTTTTCACCCTGTTCCCTTCCAAAAAGTGGTTTATTGGCTGCTAACCTTCCAAAAAGACCCTTCCTGATCAAGCCTCTTGTGACTGTAGAAGGGTCAACTTGGCACCTTGATGAATCTGCCAGATGTACTTACCACAGATGTTCAGAAGTTGTGTTTCAGATTTTATGTTTCTCAATTGTTTTTCTGTCTTTCATACTACCATCCAGTATGATAATTTAACATAGCACATGGCTGATGAAAGCATAGAATTCACTATATAGTGCGCTGTTTAATAAACCGCCAGAAGCTTATCTTAACACTCCTGTTGTGTTTGAATCATGTTGCCAGTCAAATTCAGCACATTAATTAATTCCTGTTTCACTTGTTCCTAGTCAGAGTGGGAAATCCTAGCTTGCAGGAACAACCATCGTAGAGCACACACTCATTCATACGTTCATGAGTTAAGTGCAGTTTGGACTTCTCTTTTGTATGTGAAGTATAAGTTTATATGTAGATATTTATCAGAAAATAGAATCCATACACAAAAATACCATATTTGCCTAAACTGATCAGTCCAGTTAATAGGAAGTTTACATTAATTTGTAAACTAAAGTACATTTTAATTATATTTATAATGTTTGTTAATTAAACATTAAAATAGTAAAAATAAAAAGGCAAAACTGAAATACTATCTGCTCTTTAGATTTGCTCTTTATCTGCTCTCTATTGATATTGCAAAGCACATTCTGCCTTTGTCTATGTAAATCATTTCTGCTGTCCGATCTATAAACATGTTTGGAACGATGCCCATCATGTCTGGCTGCTGGTCAAGGTGAGTGAGGATTACACACACACACACACACACACACACACACACGCACACACACACACACACACACGCAAACACACACGTACACACAAAAGCCTTTCTATCACTGTGAGCATGTTCCATTTACATAATATTCCTGCAGCTATGTAATGTTACACCTTATCCAAATTTCATCCTTAATGCCCTAAGGAAATCTTGATTGGTTGGGTTTTTCAAAGGCAAGTATAAAGAAAAAAAAGCTATTTTCATGAACAGGACCAGCAAATGTCCTTACAGGGTAAAATATGTGGGGACATTTGATCCTCACAATGATATAAAAACTTCACCCACACATATACACAAAGAACAGCTTCATTATATTCCTATTGAAAGCATCACTATAGCTTTAGGTAGTTACTCTCACTCTCTCCTTCTCTCTCTGTCTCGCTCCCCCTCTCTCTCTTTTTCTCTGTCTCCCTTTATCTTCGGACATGAGTGTGTTTTTAAAGGTTAGAAGGCGACCTTACACACAGTGTTTGGGTGAGCTCTAAGCAGTTCCATGTCAATATAGAATGTCAAAAACGGAACCCCCTCCATGTTTGCATTAGAATGCAAGTGTCACACAGGTTATTCACATTTATGGAGCCTTTACTTGACTAAATTTTGATGCTTCAAAGTTTAAAAATATCTCTAGATATTTATATATGCATATATAAGTCAAGAGAGCCCTATTAAACAAATGAGAGAAATATACAATCCCTCAAAATACCTAATGGCATTTAAATAAACAAATACTTAAAATTATTTTATTGTATAAATACTGCAGAGGCTAATATTAATATTTCAACTGTCCAACAATTATATAAACTCCAACTGATGCGTTAAGAGACTCCTCATTCAATTCAAAATCTGTGTACTATGGTTGTGGAAAAGATGTTGCTGTGGTTCAGAAGGATCACACTACTGGCTTGCTTAAAGCAAAGAAAACAACTTAAAATTAAAAACTGACCAACACAATGTCAAAATCTGAAAGGATAGCGGTGAACCATCAACTTTATGAAAAACATCTTGTCAGAAGAAGAATGTTGATTTTTCACTTTTCACAAGAGTTTTTCACAACTCTTGGTGAAAACAAATTACAAAAAATTACTAGAGGTAATTTAAGCTATGATTAACAGTGAGAGTAAGGGCATTTTCACATGCAAAAAATGCAACAAGAACTAACTGGACTGGGACTAAACAGCTCTCTGTCCATAAGAAAAACACTTGTTAGTGACTCTAATCAGAAAAAAAAACAATGGAAAGTGGTAATCTTTGATAAGTCTGTATTTATTCTATTGTAGAGCAATCTGTGCATAATGTGATGTGCCCATCATGCATATTGCCAAATGTACAAGCCTCTGGAGGGAGTGTTATGATCTGGGGTTGTTTCATTTGGTCAGGCCTAGGCTCTGTGACATAATGAGTCAATAATATGATGTCGAGTAGATGAATAAATTTTTTCTTTTCTGATGTCACATGCATATTCCAGAAGGACAATGCTAAGATTAATTGGAACCAAATGTGAAAGTTAAAGTGGTTTTGAGAGCATTTGGAATCATTTTCATGCATGAAGTGGCCACCACAAAGTCCTGACCATAATCCAATTAAAATTATTTGGCATGCGCTGGTTAAGACTTATTCTGTCATGGTTGACAGAAACAGGAGATACTTTATTACACAAATTAAGCTGAGGCAAAAAAGAGTTGAGCATGTTGCAGTGTCAAAACAGTTCAGAGGCTAAGAGATCATATATCAAAACAGAGTAACCGACTCACAAGACACAAACAAAGACAAAACAAATTATGGCTCTTGCATTAGGTCAATAGCCAGAGTGAAGTAAAATCACTCAGAATCAAACTTCACAAACCAGTATATAAGAGAATGGCATTTAAATGAGCTTAGTGGATGCAGGTGTGTGTGATCAGTAAACGGGTGGATCAAAAGAAGAGAGTGAATTACATGAATGGAGTTAAGCATGCTGAGAAGTGTAGTCTATGTGTGATTTGGTCATGGCAGGTTTGTTGACAGTACATGATCTCAGTCAAAAATTAATGCAGTTAATTTGAAGGCGAAATTAGAATCAGGTGTTTAAATCAATAAGATGACAATCAGGTGTGTGTGGACCTGTTGTATTGATAGAACAGAATAGAAGAATATAACAGCATTTTCATTGTCGTTATACACAAGTACAGTGAAATTCCACATAGCATCTCTCAAATATAGTGATGGAATAGTTTAGAAAAAACAATAATAGCAGTGTAGTATAAAAGTGACATTTTGCAAAAATAATAAAACAGGGATCTGTCAAATTTGGATCTTCCCAACAAAGGAAATTTCTGAGAACTTCAGTAAAATTAATCAAAGCTCATCAGACGGGAAAAGGTTACATAACTAGGACTCCACCAATCCACATTCAAGATAATTCAAGATAATGGTTTCCCTCCTAAGGAATTGTTTACCAGAAAATCATGTAATAGACATGAAGACATAATAATCTGTGAGGTCACAAAAAAACCCATGGGAACTTCTAAGCAACTCTCTTATACTGGCTCATTTTAACGTTCCTGAGTTCACTATCAGGAGAACATTAAACAACAGTGGTGTGAATGGGAGGGTTGCAAGGAGAAAACTATTGCTCTATAAGACAAACATTGCTGTCCATCTGCAGTGTGCAGTATGATCATGTGGACGAGTTTTTTAATAAATAAATACAGTATATTGGTCATCATTGATCATCATGTTTTAAAGAGATATGTGTACTTCATCACTTCAAACAGTACTGTAACTTTTAACAGCAAGAAATTGTAACTATGCATTTAGCATTGGCCACCAGACCCAAACAAGGTTCAAGTTCCAATTCCAAAATTTATGGTTTGACACCACATGAGTGTGGTAAGCAGTGATACCCACTGTTGTGGCTTGATGGAGCACCATGCACATTCTATAATAACACTGCATAAAGCAACACTGTTATTTTATTCCTCAGCCTGCACAAACATGTATTTCTCCCAAAAAAATATATAGGGGTGCAATAGTGGCACAGCAGCTAGAGTTAGTGTTGTTCAGTTAAAATTACATGATTTCTGGTTCTTGCCAGCATGTTCTTTCTATGTATGTGTGGATTCCCCCTGAATTTTTATTACTAAAAATATAATAATCATATATGGGGCAGGAATGTAGACTGGTTGGTGAAAGATACAGGGTTCTTTTCACTCTTTCAGGTTCTGTTATATACTTTCACACCAACACATCTCTTACCAAATCATCTACCATGCTCAATTAAGGCCCTGCTCACACAGAGACGAGGTTAGGCGTATCCGCAAAAGTATTTTATCGTATAGGCCTTGTGTCCACACAGATCTGGCATTCAGTATACATACTACAGCATTTTCAGTGGTTCTGCATACATCCATGTGCGTGCACATTGTTTCTCCTTTTTTCTTTAGGGAAATCGACACAATACTGTTTTTGTTTTCATGTGGACAGGGCCTAAACCACTCCATACAGGAATACATGTTATTTTGCAGTTATTTGTAAACCGATTCATAAGTAAAACTGATTGACATTCATTGATAAAATCTGTTTAATTATGTTCCATTTTGCAAGGGTTATTATTGATACAATGCACAACACAGTCAAAGTGTGCAATTTTGCTAAATCAAGATGATTTTAAATTAGTCAATTAGGTAATGCATCAAAGTGTAGCAGAACAGATGCAAAACTTTATAGTAAAATAACAGGAGAATATAATGATAATCACAAGTGCAGTGTTTCAGTGAAAATGTACTTATTAATTAGCAACTTAGATCATCTGTGTTTATTCCACCTGGCCATATGTGCTCCTGTTAATTATTAATTAGCATACAATTTATCATCCTAGTTACTCTCATCATGTTGAGATACTACAATTATACTTTATGACAAATTTATAATGGCGCTTTAAAGTTATATTTGCCCTCAATCACCAAGTCACATAATTCATTAAGTGATACAGCCATCACAGTTTTAGTGCATCTACAAAAACAGCATGACAAAACAAAATTCAGTTCTCTTCTTCTGTCTAAATTCTAATGAGCTCAGTCTGTAATATTCTGCTCAAGCATGATTGCAATCGAGAACTTAAAGCAAGATTTAACACAATGTGATTAGCCCTGGATTCTTAATGAATCCTTATCAGCTCATGTCCACCTGCCTCAGGCCTTGATGGACAACACACTTTAAGAGATGTGTTTCTTCAAATATACTAAAGCAGATAGCAACAAAACTAATTGTTTCCTAATTCACTTAAGCAAGACATGATATTGCACTGTTACATTATGAATAGATGGTACATTTCTTCTAGTATATTGTTTTGTATTTGTTTCATGTGCTGTTGTGCTAACATGAGGCAATGTCTGCTAAGGAAAAAACAATTAACTTCTATAGGTCACTTTACAACTGCTATAAATGTAAATGTAGCACATATTCAATAATTATTACATATATATTTGTCATAGACTCTGGAAGTATATTTATCTCAACATTGATACATTAAATACTCTGTGTTCATTGTAATAGCTTCTAATAGCTGTATGAGTTGGTCCAAGCTGTGACAGTGAAACATAACCCACTGAAAATCACTTCAGTGCTTTTCGGTGCATTTACATGTAATTAATTATGTGCATTTACATGTAATTATTAATCCAATCATAATCGGATCTCCACACTTATCTGAGTATTCTTGTGGTCATGTAAACAGATTACATTAATTTTTCAGATAAATAAAAAGCTGGATTTTATCATACTACCAGTAATCTTCTAGGATGTATACACTTACTAATTAGGTTTTCTCAGTCTGTGCATAAATGCAAAGGTAGTCCATACGTTTCCATAGACCTGATTGCTTGTTTCTTTCATGGGCTATTCTCTTGCTGCAATTGCTAAACAGCTACAAAACAATTTGGGGAGACTAAGGATTTTAGAATTTCTGTAATAATTTCTGTAGTTTACATCATATCTTTTCTCAAAATTATTGGCTGGGTATAAAGTATAAATGTATTTATTGTCTGAGCCATATAAGGCCAGAGCTTTCTCATTATCTGATCACCCAAATGCAACTTGTTGATCTGATTTTCTGCAGCTATTGGATTATTAATCATATATAAACACACACATTTAGACATTGTCAGCATGTTTCTCCTTGGTAATTCTCTACTTAGGGACAAAACAATGCTCTTTCCTCTATAATCAATATTCAGCGGTAAGGCAGGCTTTAGCTTCTAAAACCAGCACTTTCTCCAGGAGGTCATCTTCTTATGGTGGTGTTTGTACACAATGCATGGCTAGGTCAAAAACTAAATTTATTATTTCATTTTAAACACATGATGTTAACACGATTTGTTTTTCCTTATTTGCATTTTTCATACTGTTTTAACTTTTTCTGATCTGGGGTTGTAGAACTCGGCAGCACCTGAGGAAGCATATTAATTTATTGATAACAAATCACAATTTTTATCTTTTAATAATGCATCTATAATAATGCATCTATGCATTTATCTTTTAATAATAATTATCTTTCAATAATGCATAATAATGCATCAGCCATTCAAATCTCTTACAGTAACTTAGTCAACTATTTTTCAATCAAGTTATCCAAAACATTAAAGGCTGTATTTGACTGCATTTGTGTCCTAAGTTCAAATGTATGATATCCATAATAATGGAATAATGGTACATTTACTATTATAATTACTATTATTGTTATTATTATAATTATTATAATTACACTATTAACGATCAGAGTTTTAATCAACTATTAATCTGTGTTAATCTGTCTAGTAAAAATCTCTCTCTCTCTCTCTCTGTATATATATATATATATATATATATATATATATATGTGTGTGTGTGTGTGTGTGTGTGTGTGTGTGTGTGTGTGTGT
>JAVSBV010011525.1:0-12520 GCA_033117975.1 Parotocinclus spilosoma
AGAAAGGTGGGGGGGGGGGGACACAGAGAGAGAGAGAGAGAGAGAGAGAGAGAGATATAGAGGGGGGGGGGTGTATTGTAGTGGGCGGAGCTCAGTTCAATAGTGTTTGTAGGACCGTAGTTAAGTTCATGTGCCGTAGCTGTTGGAGAAGTCCGTCACGCACTGGCACGTCTTTATTTTTTGCCCTGTCTGTATAATTTAGTTAACGTTTGGCTTAAATTGTACTTTATTGGGCTTTAAATTACACCTTTCAGTAGGGTTTGGCTTTGGTATTTAAAGGTGCCTCGTATGACGAAATCAAAAGTCTTGCATAGTTCTCATTTTGACACGCTCGTGTCCAGCGCAGTGAAAGCTGCTACCTCTCACAATATGAACCAAGTGCCATCTCAAAGACCTAAAGATGTTCATTTGAAAGCATCAGGTACACGAGGCTCAGTCAGCAGCTCCAAAGTCCGAAAAGATGTCAAACGGAAAGAGAAGACTCGGCTTTCAACCGTCAGATCTGTGAATCCTGATGCTTCCTGTAAAGATTCTGCTAAATCTCCATCCACGGACAGCAGCTCTGAGACATCGTCCGACTGCACATCAGAGGAGTGTAAGACATCTAATAACCACGCGTCAAGTAAAGAACCGCCGGTGAAAGACCCCGATGCAGGGATGGAATGGGAGAAAACAGTGCTTACCGAAGCTGACCGTTTTACCGAGACCACCCAGATCTCAAAAGCTGATGTAGAGGAAAGAGGAAATTCTCTTTTCCCTTCCATGGACCGCAAGTGGAACCTCAGCGCATCCGTGGCACTGTGGGAGTTAGAAGGAGAAGCGGCTCATGATGACCAGCTGAAGGAGATAGACGAGTTACGATCAGAAAACGAATATTTAAAGGTACGATAACATTAGGTGACATTATATTATAGGTATGTATTTAATCCATACGGTTTAGCCCACTTATAACCTTCCTATGCCAATAAAAGTTTTCAAAGAAAGCTAAACGTTAGTTATTACGACTACATTTCAATAATACAAACCCACATTCTTAGGGCACTCTTCAGTTCATCCTAAAACATTTTTATTTTCTGTAGACTTTATGTATTACAAACTTTTCTCCTAACTAAGTATTAACTTAACAGGTCCAGTCCTAAGTGCTGGGCTTAAATTACACCTGACATGTTTGTGAAGGATTTAGGATTTACTCTCTCTTAAGAGAACCTGTAATTCTCTGGTTAGATGCTGCATTATCCTTTACTGTGAATGACAAGAAACAAGGACATGGTCAAACAGTAGACCAACTGTTTCATTGTATGTGTGAAGTGTTTCAGCTCCGAGTCCATTATTTTATCAGAGTAATTATTTGTCTTTCCTGAAAAACTGCACCAATTCAGCATGAGAATGTTCTTACATTTCATTTACATTTACATTTCTGGCATTTAGCAGACGCCCTTATCCACAGTAACTTACAACTCATACAGTCTTACAATCCAAGCAATTGTGGGTTAAGGGCCTTGATCAAGCACCCAACTGTGGCAGCTTGGCAGAGGTGGGATTTGAACCCTGGACCTTCTGGTTCAGAGTCCAGTAACCTCTAGGCCACCCCAGTCCCAGTTCTTCAATTTGTTTAGTTGCAAACTGATTAACAATTTCACTAATTGGGCAAAACGTATCTAAAGCTGCTGCCAGTGTAAAAGATGACAAAGTAAAATATCTATCTTATTCACTATTACTTACGGAACTAATACAGACGAGAAGTGGAACTAAATGTAACAGAATCATTTGAAACCATTAACCACAGGGTGGTTCCCATGCTTTAGGAGTTAATGCTATTGATAAATAACCATGTATTACCACGAGGCAACTGAGAAATTCACAACAAAGTGAACTGTCTTTTTTAGTCCAGTGCTCAGTCTGACAATGGTATGTCCAGCTGTGTGATTTACAATTTATTCAGGCTGAAGTGGACGAGCTGCACTCTGAGATACAGGAGATGAGGGATCTATATATGGAAGAAGACGTGTACCAGCTACAGGAGGTCAGACAGCAGCTGGACCAGGCAAACAAAACCTGCCGCATTCTGCAGTATCGGCTTCGTAAGGCTGAGAGACGAAGTCTGAGAGTTGCCCAGACTGGCCAGGTGGATGGTGAACTCATTCGCACTCTGGAGCATGATATCCAAGTTAGTCTATGCTACATTTTATTTCAAATATAGTTTGGTTCTTGTAAATTCCTCTTCAGAAACATCTACAGACATCCATGAAAAATAATCACTGTTCTCTAGTATGGATCAAGCACGCCATACTGTTTACTGTAACTGTGTGAAGAACTGTATAGATTTATCTCACATTGGCAGCTTTGTGATGATCTGGTTTATAGTTAATGACTGACTTTTATTTCAAACTGAAAAAAACAAGGTAAAAAATGCCAGTCCATATCACTCATCAGCTCAGGATGTGTGCAATGTTTATACAATACTCCACTGGGCAAGTGTTACTTTGTAGCACCACACTCACAGTAAATGAATTGTCATGTGACTCAACATGCTCTCACTTTTCTGATTCACCTCATAATGAAAAAATACCCACATTGTTACAGGCTTTACTAAGGACTGTGGCTGTGATAACATTTAATGATGAGGCCATTTGAGTGCATGTAGGCAGGATTCAGATTTCATTACTGTGTCTATAGTGAGAGGCGTTCTTTTCTGGATGTGGTTCAATTATGTTTTACGGTAAAACGGAGGGAAAAATCTTCTGCTCTGCTCGCCAGCTGCTGTTTTGTGGCAGACCACTCACAACACAGGCATTTTTCAGTTTAAACTCATCAGCCAATCAGGACGACAGTGGTGTAGGAATGTTAGTCATTAAAAGCAAATCAAACAGCAGGGAGACTCTACATTATTGTGTGCTTTCCTTGAAGCCAAGCATATGCATCAAAATTCCCTCGGAGCACACACTTAAGAATCTTAAGTGTGATGATTCAATTGGGACAGATTGTAATCAAATTTATATATCTTGTACATATAATTGCTATAATATATATATATATATATATATATATATATTTTTTTTTTTTTTTTTATATATATATATATATAGCAATTATAGCAATGATATGTACTAGATATATCAATTGATAATATCTAGAAATAAATTATTGGAATATATATTTGTCATTGCTATATTTACCAGTAAAGCGACAGCGGGGGTAGTCTCTGGTCTCTGCCAGCTGTCTGTGTTCACTCGGGGCTTGTCTTAAACCAGTCTATTTTAGCGGCACTTGGAGGAAATAGATATCCTTAGTCTTTGTTACATTAAACAGTTAGAATTAGTTTTACAGTAACACAGTAGTTCGATTCCACACTAGAGCTCTCTCAATACATTCTTTCCTTATCAGCCATCAATATAGTCACCCCAAAGCATACTAAATAAGTAATTGACTCCTTTGGGGCAGCACAGTGGTGCAAGTAATTAACACTTTCACCTCATAAGACTCTGCCCTTTATTGAGTTTGTATGTTCTCCCTGCATTCACTTGGGCTTTCTCTAGGTACTCTTTTTTCCTCCCACATTCCAAATATATGCGTAGGTCTATCCAAATTGTTCCAGTGTGTGTGTTTTTGAGGAGTGTAGTAATAATAATGCTCCTGTCATGAATATGCTGACATGCTGACATCCCATACACCCAAATCAGAAAAGGTTGGCTCAGTATGAAAAATGCATATAAAAAAACACACAGCTACTTTGACATTTATTTAATTGCTAACAGTATGCACCTGAGATATTTCTTGTTATGTCTGGTCAACTTTATTTCATTTGTTAATTAACATCCATTTCTTCATTTCAACATTTGGGATGGTATATCATTTTTCACCATGTGATGTTGCAATTCCTTATAACCACAATTTTTGCCACAATTAATTTAATGTTTCAGTTGTTATTTTTGCATTCTCTTCTGAAAAAATATCTTAGGATATACAGCAACAGTATGGGGTCATCGTTGTCGCATTTTTAGTTTCAGATTTCTCCACACTTTCTCTATTGGGGATAATTATAATATGTGCAGCATGTGGCTTTGCATTGTCTTGTTGAAAAATGCATATATAAAAAAGATTATGTTTTGAAGGCAGACACACACACACACACACACACACACACACGCTTAGCTCCCAATACCATGAGAGACCCTGGCAATTTTACTTGTTGCTGATAACAGTGTGGCTGGTCCATTTCTTCTTTGGTCTGCCTCTGATTCAGCTGATCATAATACATGTTTCCCCTGTTTAATGGTCCATCCTAGATGCCTCAGAACCCAGAGAAGATGATTCTGGCCATTAATTTTCAGAATTAAAAATGAAATTTTAATAATTACAAATTACAAATTGATACTAGCTCAAAAATTTCCCATCCCAAATTTCTTTGGAATGTGTTGCAGGCCAGAAAAGCTGGAATGGATGTTTATTTAATTAAGTTGATCTGACAAAATATGAATATCTCAGGTTCATACTGTCTGCAATAGCTTTTTTTCCTGGTAAAATAAAGCTTAAATAAATAATGCAACAAAAGTCAAAGTAAATGTAAGAAACACTGTGTTTTTTAATGTGCAATTTACATGTTGTCCCAACTGATCCCAACTGATTTAGGATCGTAAATAAATAAATAAATGTTATTTTGAAGCTGAAAATTAGCACTGAATTCACAAGCAAATGTTGGACAACTTAAAGACTTCAACCGTAACATCACATTTGTCCTGCTACATGTTCTAGTTCATATTTATACACAGTAAACAGGAATATAATACATTGTTGTTCTCTAAATGTAGCCTAAGACCTTTCTTAGTCTATCCTTATTTTCCTTCATTAAACCAGCAACGCTTAAAAAGCAAAACAACACAGAACCTTGCTCTGAATATCATGATGTAGTCACATGAATATCTTACCCTAAATATTTCTGGTGGAGAGGTGCTTCTTCTCCCTACAATACTATCCAAATACAGCACAATAGAGCACTGTATTAAACATAACTCATTCAAGTAATATTTTGCTCCAAGGTTTTTTATGCTTTGCTCTAATTTGATCAGATATGTCCTCTGTTAGGTAGCAAAATGTGTATCCCTTCGTCTGCACCGGGAGCTTGAAGCAGTGCAGAAGAAGAGCTCTCAGCTGGAGTGGGAAAATCAGGAGCTGCGAGAGCAACTTCAGAATCTGGAGGTGGCCAAGCAGGTCCTGCAGGCAGAAATGGACAAATCCAGAGAGGTACATATAGTGTGGGATATAGTGCTTCTATAAGATAAATTACATCCATGTAATGAGACATACTTTAACTTTTATCCCTAAAGGTTACACCAACATTGACCCATCCACCTCAGTAGGTTAGGATATCAGCCCGGCCTTGACCCTAACTTTGTGTATGTAGGGTGTGACCAACAGCTGACACTTTAGGGAAGGGATAGTAGCATGACATCTGAGGGGTAGAATTCAAGGCACAGCTGTCATTTTCACTTGTGGAACGACAAAAAAGGAGAGCCAGAAGGAAGGGTAGAAAAGAAACATAGAGAAGATGACAGAATGTGGCAAACACAATGCATCAATCTATACATACGTCAACACAGGTAGCCCATGTAAGTTTATTTCCACTACTAGTAGCTAGAACTGCTTTTACAGTCCTCTTAAGATAAGTAAAGGGATTTATGAGAAATTTGCCATTTTTATGAAAACTTCAAGCTGTAATCAAATCAAATTTAGCATAAGTGAAAAATCCCTCATTGAAAAAACAGTGTTTGATCTGCATTTCAGCTTTTATTTTGATCTTATTCACAGTTTAAAAGATGGCACATTTTTGGGATCATTAGCAGATCTGTTCTTTCCCCAAACTTAAGCCTTTCCATCACATTGGTAAAGGTAAATCCTTGTCTCATCAGTCCATAAAACTGTCCCAGAATTTCTGAGGCTTGTCTCTGTACTTCTTGACAAATTCCAGTCTGTCCTTTCTATTCTTCTTGCTAATTAGTGGTTTGCATCTTCTGGTAAAGCCTCTATGTTTTTGGTTTGAACAGTAGATTGTGATACCTTCACTCCTGCCAACTAGAGGTTGATGCTGGTGTCACTAACATTTGTTTTAGAGTCTTTCTTTATAGCACACATAATGTTTCTGTCATTAACTGCTGTTGTTTTCCTTGGTCTACCTGTCGAAAATCTGTTACTTTTTACACCAGTGGCAAAAAAAGGTGCTATCTTCTGAACTGTGTACCAGATCCATATGTACAGTGGGTATGGGAAGTAATCAGACCCCTTTAAATGTGTCACTCTTTGTTTCATTGCATTGCCATTTGCTAAATTAAAAAAGTTTATTTTATTTCGCATTAATGTACACTCAGTGTTCCATCTTGACACAAAAAACACACATATAGATTTTTTTAGAAAAGAAAGAAAGAAAAACTGAAATATCACATGGGCATAAGTATTCAGACACTTTGCTTAGTATTTAGTAGAAGCACCTTTTGAGCTAGTACAGCCATGAGTCTTCTTGGGAATGATGCAAGTTTTTACCACCTTGATTTAGGGATTCTCTGCCATTTTTCCTTGCAGATACTCTCCAGTTCCATCAGGTTGGATGGTAAACGTTGGTAGACAGACATTTTCAGGTCTCTTTAGAGATGCTCAGTTGGGTTTAGGTCAGGGCTCTGGCTGAGCCAGTCAAGAATGGTCACAGAGTTGTTCTGAAGCCGTTCCTTTGTTATTTTAGCTGTGTGCTTAGGGTCATTGTCTTGTTGGAAGGTGAACCTTTGGCCCAGTCTGAGGTCCTGAACACTTTGGAAGAGTTTTCTTCCAGGATATGTCTGTACTCGGCCTCATCTATTCTTCAATTGCAACCAGTCGTCCTGTCCCTGCAACTGAAAAACACCCCCATAGCATGATGCTACCATCACCATGTTTCACTCTTGGGATTGTATAGGGTCATGAGCAGTGCCTGGTTTTCTCCACACATACCACTTAAAATGAATGCAAAAAAGTTTAATCTTCATCTCATCAGACCAGAGAATCTTATTTCTCACAGTCTGAGAGTCTTTTATGTGTTTTTTGGCAAACTCTTTGCGGGCTTTCATATGTCTTGCACTGAGAAGAGGCTTCCGTTGGGCCACTGTGCCATAAAGCCCCGACTGGTGGCTGTTGACTTTGTGGAACTTTCTCCCATCTCCCTACTGCAACGGAGGAGCAGAACCATCTCAAGAAGTATAAGAAGAAATGGACAGCTTGTGAGTCACAGAAAAATGTCTGAATACTTATGACCATGTGATATTTCAGTTTTTCAGGTTGAAAAATACAGATCTCAGAATTTAAGACCATTCCAGTTTACATATTCTGTCCGGATTGTCCAGGGTCATAGGTCCCTGGCACTAGCTGTTTTATATCAGTATCTTGTTCCTAGGAGTTGCCAGTAATTGTGGCATGTGTATTTATTTAAATGAATTATTTCTTGATGTATTTTTTTACTCACTCTAAATGGAAATTAGTTAAATGTTTCAGAGTGAGATTAAACTAATTCACCCAAATTTACATTTCTTATAACACTGCTACTCATCTTTACCAGGAGTGTCAATAACTGTGGAGGGGACAGTAAAAGGTTTGTTCCAGTATACTCTCCAATAATAATGTACAAATATTCTTTAGCATTTGAAACCAAAAGTTTTTTTTAGTTTATATTTGAAGTTTCAGAAACATGAATGGGCTTAATAGGACATGCAGACAGTGCCCAGTAGTAGCAGTTCAGTGTCAGATGCAGGCTAGAAGTGTAAACATCTCCAGTACAGTATCTTTTCCACTCTGTTGATGTTATACTTTACTGTATTAGATGTTATGCTGATACACCACCCACCATAATTTCCACAAATGTGGGAAAAACATTCACATTATATTTATTTTACCATTCCTAAGATTTGTAGAGATCCCAATAATAACAATTCAGGCTTTAACATCTGTCTGACGAACATCGGTGGAATATTATCAAAATGGTATATTATCAAAACCCAAACATGCTGTTAAATGTACAAATCTGCTAGAAGTCTAGTAACTCACAGTCAGGAATTCCCAGTGTCAGAACCTCCAAAAGCCTGGTGATGAGAAAGTAAAATAAAGACCGATATGGATACACGTACACATTTTAGAATTAATTACTCTTACTGATCACTTTATTATATTGTTCTTTATATAAGTTCCAGTTACCACGTGGAAACACTTTGTAGTTATACAATTACAGAATGTAATCCATCTATTTCTCTAACATACTTTGTTAGTTCCGTTTACTGTGTTCTACTGTACTACTAATGGCCAGGACTTCCACAGGACTACCACAAATCAGGTACTATTTTTGGTGGCCTATTATTCGCAGCAATGCAGTGACACTGATGTGGTGGTGTTGTGTATTATAGCTTTTTCACATGTGGATTCTGGAAAATGTCCTGAGAATCATCTCCAGACATTTTCCACCACATGAATTGTAACTGATCTGTGGTAGACTTGGCTGGTTGACCAATATGGCTTTTTAAATGGCAGTTGCTGATAAGTAGATTAGATACCACCTAGAGTTTACTCATGGCCAATATCACATAATGCCAATATAATATACATTTTTTCTATCTGATAAAAGTAAATAATACTTGAGACACAAAAATTGCTGAATTTAATGTAACAGATTTAAGCTATAAATACACTCCAAGTCTTTTTTAATAAACATAATAAATGTTTTATTGCACTGAACAACAACATTTAATACCAGATAACAGTATCTTTTAGTTTCTGGGAAAATGGTGGCAGTGTCTTTTTGTCGTTAATCCCAGTCCCAGTTAAGAGCAGCAAGTTGTAATGCTGGAAACAAAGTTTATCTTCTCATAAATTACCCCCTCGTAATGAAAATTCTCCCAGAATTTCTTTGTTTTTAGTCTGTCAGTAGTCCCAGTTTATAAGCTTCAAGTTGCATTTCAGGAAATACTTCCTCTGCATTATCTTTAATTTGTTTCATTATTTGTGAATATTTTTGTAAGCACTAGTATTAGCTACCTCAGATTATCTCAAAATGGCACTAATTGATCTATCACTAGTGCTGACCATTAGAGGATAAAGGGGACTAACACAGTATGCAGAGAAACAGATGGACTACAGACTAATTGTACAAATGCAGAGTGCTTGTAACTGATACAACAAAAGTAGAAACAAAGTGTTGTTTTGAATGGTGAGTGTTCTTTTAAGTCAAATATTAGAAATCAAACTTACTTATGAGTAAGTCATATACATTTACTGTCAAATTCATTTGTCACTTAAAAGCCATGTCTGATAATCAATGTAAATCCTACTATAAGGTCCATATATTTGAGATAAAAGTAAGTAATATTTTTTTGTTGCCAAGTTATCAAAAATTAGGTTTGCTAATAACGTTTGCCTGCTTGGATATGGAAGTCAGGACACAGAGTTGTGACAGCACTGCTACACAGTTAATCCTGGATTTAGTTATTAGCAGCAGCTCAGCATAGGCTGCTCGCCTCAAACAGCTGCTGTCCTGCTCTGATCCTGATGAGCAGGGAAAATCACAGAAACAGATTATCCATCCACCATCAAGAAGCCTGCAAGATAATGCTGGCTCTGGTTTTCCTAAGAACTGTGTGTTGGACTGACCTTCAACTGCAAATTAACATTTATTCCTGGTTATTCCTGATTGTAATAAGAAATGATAGCACAACATCTCAAAATAGTGCCTTAGTGTGTGAAACATAGTAAAATAATGGTTAAAACCAGAGAATTTCTCATTATTAGATTATCTACAATTGTTGATCAAAAACTCACCAAGAAAAGTTGTTGGAATCAAATAAAACTTTATATGTGTGAATGTAATGATGTTATTAGTGAGTGCATTATTAGAGCGAAGAGATAAGCATGTTAGGGAAAACTGTACAAGAAATTGAGGTTCTATTACCCTGTTAAGTTGCCTCTAGCCAGGACACTTGCTGTGCTTAAGTGAGCATTATCCTGCTGAAAAATGCTACATGGCCACATGGTGTCTTGTACATATCACTGAGTTGTATGTATACTGTCAATTGTATTACTACTGGAGGTGACCGACTGCCTAATGCAATGGCTCCTCAGCTCCTAGATCAGCACACTAGCAGTTGGGGCAGTGTGTTGCTCCACAACAAAGGCATGATTGGAGCACTCACCACAAGGCTTCCATACTTGCAACTGAAAAATCAGACCCTGCATTTGATATAATTTCATAAAGACTATATGATTCCAATACACAGGAGTCTTGGTTTCTCATTCATGACATCACAAACAAAGCCAACAGGACTGGCTGTCAATTGCAGGGCATATAATGGGTACAGTATCCAAAATTATATTCTGAGAGCCTCTTATAAGGCAGTGGAAGAAGCACTTTTACATTCTCTTGTGACAAGAGCCACTGTCCTTTCAGACCACACCTGTAACGATTTACATATCTGCCTGAGACATACCTGCATGCAGAGGTTTGTAGCCAGCTGGGTGTTACTTTTGAGTAACTTTTGTCGATAACATATGAGTATATATAATGCATATTTTAATGGATAATTAGTAGCCAGCATAATGGCATGAGTAATGACATTTGTAGTAAGAACAGTACATTTGACATCAGTTTAAAATGGCAAAGAATCATTGCTTTGATTCTAGTTTTTTGTGCTTAGGTTACTTGCATTTCTCTGTTGTGCCACTCTACATACAAACACTGAATGGCCTTAAGTAAATGGACCCCACTATATATCCTAGCCTTGTATATCACTAAAGCAATATATCACAATATTAATTTTTATTCAGTCAGATCAAAGTATGATTTTTTTTGAAGGAACACATTTTAAATGGGGTGTAAACTACAATCTCCACTTCTTTATATGTGATGACATACAATGTGATACAATGTATTAAAACCCAGACTTCAATTGTACACCGTAACTTATATTTTAGCTGTTTTTATATTTCAGTGAACTATGTGGAATATCACAATATATTGCACTATGCAGCATGATTATCGTGATTTAAAAGTATCATTACTGATGTCGTGGTGCATATAGTATTGTGAAGTCCTTTCTAATACCAACCCCTAATATATGTATTTATATACAGCCAACTCTCAGCATTTACAGATTTCACTTTAGCAGTTCGGTTATTCATGCATCATCATGGACACATAAGCAAACTGAGCCAAACCTTCATTATCTTACACTCCCATATGCTAGTTTTCTAATGCTGGACAGGAGTTTCCACTTCACACATAACTCTCTCATTTGTTTAGTCTGCACCTTCTTTTCTCATCTTCTGTTTGATATTCTCATTATTACTTATGTTTTATAAGTGGCTTCAGTGTACTAAAGAACTACTGATGCTGTCCTCTGTTTGACAACACTACACTTTTTGTTTTGGTACTAGCCAGCCTCACTCGTGTGTTGGAGCCTCAAGGGTTGGAGGATTGAGGTGAAAGGTGGAAACTTGAATGTTGTACTACGATTGTTAAAGGGAGTGGTTGATATCATGGAAAGGAAAAAGGAAGACACACTTTGTGTACAAAAGCCCAAATAGAATAAAAGTAAAGCAAGGAACAAGAAATTGGGTTAGAGTAATCCTTATATTAAATTAGATTGAGTATATTGGAGGTGAAGAGAGTGTCTGACAGAGTAATGACTCTGAAGCTGGAAACTGAAGGAAAGATGATGAATGCGTTCAACAAATATGCTCCACAAGTGATCCAAGAGATGGAGGGGAAATAAGCTTTCTGGATTGAGTTTTTGGGTGAAGTGCTGGAAGGGGTACTCAAGGAGGAAAGAGTGGTGAAGTTTGGACTTAAATTAGACTTAAATGAGCATGTTGGTAAAGAGAACAGCTGCAATGAGGAGTAAATTTGTAATGTCAAGATTGGATATGGGGAAGGGTAGTTGGGGTGAGAAATTTGACAAAAAGGATAGAGATGGCTGTGGTGAAAATGTCTTTTGAAAAGAAAGTAGCGCACAGTGTTGCATATAAGAGTAGAAAAAGATCCACACAGGTGGGTCATGTCCTATGCAAGAGATGTAACCTGAAAGAGATTGGAGACTGCAAGACTATAAGACAGGTGACCGTGTGGCTAAAAAACATTGGATGGAGGTTTGTAGGAGGATAGTGGAGGTGAAGCAGAGGAATATAGCAGATTGCTCTGGATAAATGGGCAGATTGTGGAAGTCAGGCAAAGAGTAGATGCTGATATAAATCCAGCGATGGTGACGTAGCGAATGGAGAAAGAAGGAAAAACAGCAAAGCAGAAGCTCGGGTTACAAGAGCAAAAGGAACTTGTGTAGCTAAGCGATATAAACACTCAAAGCGTGAATAAAGAGTCTGTCGCACCACAATCTGTTCCCAACAGTCCCCGTAGACAGAAGTACAAGGTTACACCAAGCAATAAAGAGGTGGCAAAGGGTATAGAAAAGGTTTATGGCAAGCGACATTATACTGTGTAAATATATATATATATATATATATATAT
>JAVSBV010011535.1:0-12520 GCA_033117975.1 Parotocinclus spilosoma
TGTTACTCGGCCAGGGTTACTTTTTCTTAAAAAGGGTACATCTGGTCAAAGTACATACAGATTAAAAACATGTTAATGCAAGACATAAAAAGGCCACATGTTATTAAAGGTTATTATAGATCATTTTTAATGTACTTTGACATTTTCCTCTTTGCTTTTCTAAATGTCTGCACTTCTGTGAAGTATGTGCTTTGTGTATAATTTTGTTCATATTTAACATAACTGAGCTTGTTTGGCACAGCTGCGAGAAGAGTTTGACCGTGGCATAGACGTGCAGCTGGATGAGGAGCACAGTGTTCATGACGTAGCTGCACTGCTGAAGGAATTCCTTCGGGACATGGTTGACCCTCTGCTCACAAAAGAGCTCTACACTGCCTTCATCAACACCACATGTGAGGAAACCTTAGCGGAACATATACAGATTTGATTTGGTTTATCTCAGCTGCAAGATTAGATCTGAACTGACCTAGACAGAGCACAAAATCTCTACTTTAGTACTCCCTTAGACCACTAAACTAACTTTAATTTAAAATTAGGACTCGGTTAAGGTCTGGCTTTTTCACTGTGGCTAAAGATTAGAACAGTTGGCTTGGACTGGTGATTCTACCTAAATGAGTATATCTATTTTCAAATCACAGTTTTCTACAAGGTAAAGGCAAAATAAGCAGATTATATTAATCATTTTACCACAGTGGCTTTTTAAACAGTAAACATTTTCTTGGTAAAGAGAGTTAGAAAAATTAATAAGCCTAAAAGCCTTATATGAAATAGTTAAATAGTTAGTTGCTGTTGGAAACACTAGCAACTTACTCAATCCCCACCTCGTGATGGAATACCAAGTGTATTAGACTATGGTCATTAGATTCAGTGTTATTAACCAGTAGTGGCAGTGAGAAAGTGAAGTCAAAGGCTCAGATATTGCTTAAGATGACATTTTCTTAAGGCACTGCATGTGACTGGAAATGAAGAAGTTTGGTGAGAGAGACACATTCAGATCAGTAAATAAAATACTAAATGGTGGGGCGAAATAACTTACTACCAAAAAAGCATATGTCTTTTTAAAGTTCTGACTTAATACATTGAAGTTTATTGCATCATATTCTGTAGCTAATGAAAGTGTTCTAATTCCTTTAAATATTGTTCAATTTTGTGGAGAGATCCACAACCCCATAACAATCAAAGCCTTCATTATATACATAATGAAAATATTTAAATATTATAAATATTTTTTATATTTTGTGTACTCCTGACAGCAGAATGAGCTACATACGTATATGTAATTCCAGTCATGAAAAACGTGATTTTTATTGAAACCACAAACTATATGCTGGGGCAGAAGAGTGAGATGACACAGATGCCAGAGTGCTTTATCAGCATGGGGGAAAATCCACATATTTGCAATTAGGTTAAACAGTAAGTAAGAACTGTAATTAATCTGCCTTGAAGGTATGGATGATTTGGAAGATGCTGCTGTAACTTGGGCTGGCACATGGTTATATGGTTCTATCTACGTGGATTTGCAGTAAAGAGAGTTGTAGTTACATGGAAGAATCCCCATTGTTAACCATAGATGAAGATCTGTAATATGGGATATATACATTGATAGAACAATGCAAACTTGTTTTTTTGTTGCAAACTTTTACAGTGTTGGACCCAGAAGACCAGCAGATTGTCACACAGCTACTAGTGTACCTGCTCCCGCCATGTAACAGTGACACCCTGCATCGACTGCTGGAGTTCTTGCACACTGTGGCTCAACATGCTCATAACAGCAATGGCAAAGATGGCCAGGAGGTGAGATATTAACCTTTCAACTTATTAAAATCTTCACAGTTACAAGCTAACCAATTATTTTTGTAAGGTTTGTTGGTGAAAGTCTGACTGATTAAAGTGTTAAGTTCACAGTAATGCTTGAATGGTCCCAAAATGTGTTGAGGTCAGCCTGTAAGCGCTAAGTAGTAGCTTAATGAGAGATGTTGATCCAGCATTACAGTGTACATTTCACACTTCATAAGCCACTAGGATTTACTAAATCTAACATCCATCAGTGAAATTATTGTATTTTTACTGTATGGTTAAGGGTTAATTAGTAAAACGGTCTAAGTGATTCAGTACAAAGCCAAAAAGAAAAATTATACGTGTTGTAGTTGAACAAGTTGTAGTGGACACTACTGTACACTGCCAATGTACAACGGAGTGGACTGATTTAGTTTGGAAATGTTTGTATTCAAATTTCATTAAATTCTATTGGACATCTCATTTTAAAACCAAAATGAGTTGTGTCATATTTTTAAGATATATTTATTCCAGAATGATCATCATAGATTCAAGATGATACAGTGGAAAAAATTAAATCATGTGTTTTCAAATGGTCCCTGCCTACACAGTTTGGGATTCACTGGGTTTTGGAATTCTGTTTGGTCAAGGAAAATTTGCCATACCAAAGCATTTTCTTATGATCCTTGGTTTGTGGGCTACTTAAACAGCATTGCCTGAGGGCTGAGGGAAGGGTTATCATTTGCTGGGTGGAGCACTGTGTGTGTTCTGCGATGGACTGTGCGATGGACGATGTTCTGTCCATGATTCAGGATCAGAGGTATAGGGGTGCAGAGTAACCGATGAGACCTGACATGTCTGGTAATATTCGCTGGTTTTAGGGGTGCTATGACTTAATAAAGCACTGAAGCAACCCTTAAAATGGACTATACACACCAATGTTCCTGCGAAATTACCTGTGCTATCAAGGATCACCTCCTGCAACCATGAAGTGGATAGAAAATGAATGACTTTAGCTTTAGACTTTAAAATGGCTATGAACAGCTGAATGTACAATTACACTAAGCCAGCTTATACAGTATCACGACTGTCCCTCACCTGCATACTGACACTGTTATATGCACAAGCTCTCACAGATGCCATAAATTGACAAGCTACAATCAATTGGGAAAACAGGAATGTAATAACTTTCCTCATTCCCACATAGCAACATTCCCAGTGCTATCTTGAACCCCAGTCTAGAAAAGGTTGGTATTAACATATCTTCCATCAATAAGATGAATGTTGGATGGTTGGACTACTGAGTCCAGTTCTTTTTTTAGTTTTAAAAACAAATTTAGCTTAGTGCTCATTTGACTTGCCATTTAGTTCAGTTCCAATTCTTAGCTAAGCTAGTGCATTATACGTCTCTATGGTTTCATTATTAGCCTACTAATGCAGAGTCTCAGTGGCGCGTCTTAAACAGCCTCACTTCTGTCTGTTCTCTCAGTGTACTTTCCCACACGCCTATCTGCACAGGAAGCTGGACTCATTTCATGCACAGGAGGGGAACGGTGATCAACATTTTCATTACACTTGCTTTCCCGCTGAGACCAAGAGATTTGGGATAAGGAGGCAGTGTGCAGCTTAGGGAGGTTCCTGGGAGTAAAATAAAGGACATATTTTTAGTTTGGTAGAGATGGATAACATTTTTGCATTTACTACAAGTATATTTTAATTTTGTGACTTTCTATGAAACATAATCACACAACTTCTCCCACACAAACTTAATCTCCTTTATAAAGAGTCCATCTGTAAGATGAATTGAATCTCTGTCCTGCGGCGAGACATGAATTGCATTGACATGAAAGTGTTTTAAATAATTCTTGGCTTTATATGGAATTTTTTAATAAAATGGAATGGGTAGTAGTAAATGAATGGGTTGTAGAAAATATTTTGCATTCAGCACTTTTATAGAAATGCTGTCCATTGGTACACAGGTAACAGGGAACAAGATGACATCAATAAACCTGGCCACCATCTTTGGGCCGAACCTTCTGCACAAACAGAAGAGCTCAGACAAAGAGTTCAGCGTCCAGAGTACTGCCCGAGCTGAGGAGTCCACAGCTGTCATAGCAGTGGTACAGAGGATGATTACCAGCTTTGAAGAACTCTTCATGGTGAGGAACAAAACCATGAATAATTTTTGGTTCTGTACAATATTTGAGTACTCTCTATTAAAATGAAGGGATAAATCTTTATTCTAAAACTACCCTGGAATATTAATTAAGGTATGCACTGTTTAACATCTGCATTATATTCTGTAAAACAGGAAATTTACTGGACATTACCATAGTAACATAGATGTTTTACACAGTAATGTTAATTAAAACACATTAAAAAATTACTACAGTACTGTATTGTACACTACAGTATTCTTCCATTTGTATCTTTTATAAAATGAAACAGACAAAAAGAAAAAAGAAAAAAATGTAAAATTATACCAGTTTTTTTTATATGCATTTCGATACTGCAATTCTCTTTTCCCAACAGGTTCTGCAACTCTGTTATTCAGAAAAGAAGTAGATGCATCTAGAATATTTATTTCTATTATTATTATTATTAATTCTTATGGAAGTTAGTGACAAATATAGAAAATATTGAATGGCTGTATACCGACATTGTCAATTACATTTATTTATTTATTTTGCATTTTGGTTGAATTCATTACTGTTTTATTACAATTTCCCATAGAATTTGCATGTAAAGTTGAATCTTGGATATACTTTTTAATAACAATACTTTAATATTGGTATGTTAGCCCTTATGCTGTAACTGCAGCATGCTGGCTAGAATCCCCTTACACTTGAGCAATAGCAGCATCTGGGAGCTTCATTGGGATGCCAAGCTGACCTTTCTACAGTTTAAAGAACCTAAATCAAGAAGTTAAGCAGCCAGGAAACCACTTTATCAGACAGTTAACAGGGTGAAACTGCTAATTTATGGAGTGACTAATACTAGTTTGAAAATTTTGGGTCCAGTCATTGACAGTATGTTATGTGTAGTCATTAGGTGGCCAAACATGACTTAGACTTATATATATACTTGTAATTTTTATTGTATGTACACTTCAGCTGTGACAGAATCTCCACATTGTATGATTTTTAAATAATTAACTTGCATTTTATTGCATTTGATCTACCATTTGACCTACCATCCAGCAATAATTCTGGCTTCTGGCTCTCACAGACTTTTCTTTAAGAAGCCCTCCTATTCGGCACTCATTAACTGTATTAATTGCACCTGTTTAAAATCATAACCTGTATAAAAGACACCTCTCCACACACTCAATCAATCACACTCCAACCTCTCCACCATACCATTACCAAATGAAAGTGCCAAACAAAGAAATGTCAGGAATCAGCCCAGAACTACATAGGAGGACCTGGTCAATGACCTAAAGAGAGCTGCGACCCCAATCTCAAAGATGATCGTTAACACACTACGGCATCATGATTTAAAATCCTGCAGGGCTCGCAAGATCCTCCTGCTCACCCAGCAAATGTCCAGACCCATTTGAAGTTTACCAGTGACGATCTAGATGACCTAGAGGAGGCATGGGAGAAGGTCATGTGATCAGATGAGACCAAAATAGAGCTTTTTGGTATGAACTCCACTTGCGTGTTTAAAGAAAGGGAATGATGAAGGATCATGTTTTGCGAGATTTTGCCAACAACCTCCTTTCCTCAGTAAGAGCATTGAAGATGGGACGTGGCTGGGTCTTCCAGCATGACATTGACCCGAAACACACAGCCAGGGCAAATAAGGAGTGGCTCCATAAGAACCATTTAAAGCCTAGCCAGTCTCCAGAGCTGATCAATATAGAAAATCTTTTGAAGAACCTAAAACTCAATGTTAAACAGCGACAGCCCCGAGGCGTGAAAGATCTGGAGAAGATCTGTATGTAGGAGTGGGCCAAAATCCCTGCTGCAGTGTGTGCAAATTTGGGCAGAAGCTACAGGAAACATCTGACCTCTGTAATCACAAACAAATATTTTTGTGCCAAATATTAAATTCTGTTTTTCTATTGTATCAAATACTTATTTCATACTAGTCTCAAACAGAAATACTTTATTTAATATGCAAATAATTATTTAAAAATCATGCAATGTGATTTTTTGCAAAATTGCAAAACTTGCAAAATTGCCAGTGTATCAAATGTTTATTTTCCCCACTGTATACACACACACACACACACACACACACACATTACATATATTGTTCACTGACCGGTGATGTCTGCTTGTAATTAGTTCATAAAGAGTTTAAAAGTACCAAGTGATACTTGAAATCCCTGTTAGCCATCACATAACAGAGCTTATATTATTTTGTTGAATAATGTCACTTATGACTATTTCTGTCAGAGTGTGTGTAGAGTTCTGACTAGTAGGCAGCATGGTTTTAAGGGATTCATTTTTAAATCTGGTCCCCCTTTGCTTTTTGTGTTCAAATCACCAAATTATTAATTCATTGTTTTCTTATCCGCTCAATCCTGGTCAGGGTTGCAGGAAAGCTGGTGCAAGGTACGAACAGCAGGGTGCCAATTAATTGTAGGACCAATGGTAGGCATTCCATTATCTGATGAACATCGTGGAACCTGTAGAAAGCGGGATGATGAGCACCGTCATTGGACCCGTGATGAGTTGTCAACTGTCCTCTTCTCTGATGAGTCAATCATCGTGATCTGGTTTGAATAAGGAACAAGGGAGAATCCACATTTTATTTGAGAAAAAATACTGTCAATGGTGGTGGACTCATGATTTGGGTTGGCATCAGCTTTGGTGGCCATACCGATCTCCACATCACCAGAAATGGATCGCTGAGGGGTGTCAGGTACCATGATGATTTTCTGCACCCCATAGTGGTACCCTATGCTGGAGCAGTTGGAACCAACTTTCTTTTCATGGACAATAATGCAAGGCCTCACTGTGCATCTCATCAACAACATGCTTCAGGAGGCATGAATCAAACTCATGGACTGGTCTTCATATTCTTCAGACTTGAATCCCATTGAACATGCTTGGTATGTACTGGAAAGACATCTGGCAAACCGTTCAATGCCTCCCACACCACTTTTTGGATTGTTTTGAAGCAAGAGTTGTAAATGATCCCAGAATCCTACAACTTAACAATCTGATCCTTTCTATGTCCCATCACTGTCAGTGTTTTTTGGCAATCTTGGTGACCATACACCCTGCTGAACAGTCAATGTATGTCACTCTTGTCCAGTTTGACATGCTTCTGTTCACCCCCATGAATTTCACTTGTTACTCAATCGTGATAATTGAGATTGCATCTCATTTGAGTAATCGAACAACAATCTTTGATATTCATTTGCTTTTCTTATTAATGAAATAAAATCAAATGCTTATTTTTAATCGCTTCATATTCATTTTGAAATATCCCCTAAATTTTGTGAGCAGTGTACTTCTTGTATGAAAAGTACTATATTTACTGCTGACAAAAAATAAATCTCCCATTATGAATAAAAGCAATGTAATTAAAGATTATTACAAGTAAGCACAATATGAACAATGTTTGCTAAAGGTCCCATATTACAGCAAAAATAACTACAGAACTTTGAAACACCTAGGAAAGCCGTATAAATATAAGAAAAGAAATCATTAGGTCCAGTAAAAGTTCTGCATTGCTAATACATATCCGGCCGGCCATTTTTCAATACCAGGTATATTCGCCTTAGTGACCAGATTTAACCATTACTTAACTTTTTTGGAAGTAGTGTAGTGCTACTTCTTCTCCTTAAGAAAAATGGTCAAACACCTCACCCAAGAAGTTTTGGATGTGTATGGCAGCATTCCAAGTAGATTTAATGAACTTTAAAGTTCTGAAGGTAAAAGGTAGCACTACCCTTTATTATCCCCTTGATGTTGTTTTCCTTTATTTTGCACACCCTCAATCTAACATCAGCCTAGGTGCGACTGATATATTCAGTAATTTAGTACCCCATATTAACAAGCTTTTAATAATGCCTGAAAATGCATTACTGACCCCAACCTGTCCTTGACACTTCAACTGATCTAGAACCTTGTTTGCAGTGTCATTATGTGTACATGATCCTGAAATGCTGAATTCTGTTTATGTTATTTGCAGGTGTCTGCAGACCTGCAGAACGAGGTGCTGATAAGTTTGCTGGAGACAGATCCTGACGTGGTGGACTACCTTTTACGACGCAAGGCATCGCAGTGAGTGTGTTTTACCATGAAAACTTATTTACGTCTATACTGCGATAGAGTGGACGTGCCATCACCATTACAAATGACACACGTTTATGTGTATGTACTGCCCTCTGTTGGGCATTGCTGCCAAAACTGCAGGCGTGGTCATTTATGGCGCCACATTTCTTCTGTTGCTGTGCGTCTTCAAACCACGTGACTGTCATAGAACACAGACCCAAAGTAAATTTGCTACTTCTTTCTTAAGTGCAAACAAACATCGGAGCGTACATTGTCCTAAACACTGATTTTGATAACACTGGTCCCCATCAATTACTAATGCATATTTAGATTTAGATATTTTGACTGAGAAGACCACTAGAGAACACTGAATTCATCATAGTGTCCCTGAAACCTGTTTAAGATCATTTTTCTTTGTGACTTTTTTTGAGATTTGTCATGATGGTAGTAGCCCATGGATAACGTATAAATTGTGTCCATAAAGGGATGCACATGGTGCGTAACAATATTCTATAACAATCTAATATAACAGTCTGAGGCATTTAAACAATGACTGTTTAGTTATAACAGACCCAACGTGTGCCAACAAATTATTTCCACACCATTGCTGGACTGTTGATACATTGCAGGTTGGGTCCGTGAATTCATGCTATTGGTGCCAAATTTTGACCCTACCATATGTGTACCTCAACCGAAACAAAATATATTAATTAGATCATTTTGTATACCAATGCAGCCTCAACTTTTTATTCCTGGCTGACAGAAAAGGATCCCAATGTGGTCTTCTGCTGTTGTAGCCCTTTCACCTCAGGGTTTGATGTGTTGTGCATTTTGAGACACTTTTCTGCTCCCCAAAATTTTACATGGTTTCCTGGGTTAGAGTTAATATCAGCTCAGAACAATATGGTCATTCTCTATTTTCATGAACAGAACTATTGCTCACTGCAGACTTTTCTACTGCACCATGCTAAGGAAACTCTGTTTGACACTTATAGAAATTATGCTTATAGAAATGCCTTGCCTTTCCTGCTTACAAAGAAATACTGGGTCGGATGACAGTAGGGCTAATTAAGAACATACGCAGAAAATATTTGAGTGACAAAAGTGCTACTTTTACACACTTTTATAATGTTTTATATTTGTTTCTTATCAGCCTTTTTGTTTAGAACACCTTGCTAGAAAACTAGAGCTTACACCAGAGGAACATTCATATTCCATACGCCCTGGAACTGCACAATGTTTCAACAAACTGTTTGCATGTCAATTATATTTCTCGTGGGCCATGATTCTGCTGTCCAAGGAGTTCTGAGGGCCACAGGGTACACAGTCAATGACATTGATATGAAAAATGTCACAATGGTCTAGTAATAACTTTTCTCATACCACCAGCATTTCTTAAATATCTTTTTTTCAGAAGTCCTGAGTTGTTGAATTCAGAAGTATCATTCTCCATGAGTGAGTGCAGATCATCCAGCGAATCCAACAAAGCATCCAGCGGTGAGGTGTCTCCCTATGATAACAACTCACCTGTGATGTCTGAAAGGAGATCAGGAGACTTGGGGAAAGACAATGATCTTGACGGTGGGTGCAGTACAGAACGTCTTTTCTGCGTCCCAGAACAGTACAGCCTAGTGGGACAAGTCAAAGGACGCAGTACAGACAACGTATCAAATCCCTGGGCCCCATTGACAGGTGAAACAGAACTTTTCACTGCCATATTTTTTGCTTACTAACAATTGATGTGTTTTAACTGAGACCCGGGTTCTGGTAGTGCCCAGATTTAGGCTTGCCCTAAACTAATTCCCCTTTCAGGTACATGCACCCTGTGAATTCAGGGATTGACTCTAGACTCTGACAAAGATAACTGGAGTTAAAACTCAATAAATTAAAATTTGAAACAGCAGGATTTAACATGACCTTCTGCTCTTAAATTTAAAACATAAGCACAATTATTGCCACATAATATTAATGTGATTTCTAATTACTCATTTAATTAGAGATGTTTGGCTGATTTTACTACACTGTTCATCGGTCAGAATGAAGTACTGAGGTATAATCATTTGTTATTTTCAGATATTTCAGAGGAGCATGCCAACATCTGGGGTACTTGGCACACAACACTGAAACCTGGGGTGCAAGAACACAACTATACAGGTTTGTATGTGTACTGCATATACATATAGTCAGCTACAAGTACTGTATTACTGATGTAATGTCGTTAAATCTAACAGCATGTTAAACCAGTTGCAGTTCAAGAAAACTGAGAATAATTATTGCTGTAGTACGGTATATAAACAGATAGTGATATGCATTAGTAAGCCTTAGCAGTATTTACGTGGAGGGTGAGCAAATCTTTATCTGGTGAACGCTAACACATTAAACAGTGGTTTTAATATAGAGTAGTCGCCACTTATGAAACTCTTATAGAAATTTGTTTGTTGACTACTCAGTTATTTATTTTCCATCTGCATGTCATTGCATCATTAGTTTAGGGTCAAAAGTAAAAAGGTCCAGATGTGGCATGTGAAGTCAATGCCAGCAAAAGAGGTCATCAACAAACTGAAAAATTAGACACATAGCTGAAACATTAGGTATATCAAAATCTGATACGTTTGTTAACTTACCTTAGCAACAGCAAACCTTGCAGGCAATGGAAAACAATGAAGAATGATGGAAGAACAATTTCAGTGCACACAAAAAAACTGCAGATCAAAAACACATTTAAACATGCAGACAAAGCCTACCAGAGAAGAATAACATTGCATGCTTTGCAATAAGATCCTACAAATATCTATCTTTTTAGCAAAACTTATACAGTGAAGATACTGAAAATGAAAAAGTGACACCAATATAGATTATTTAATTTAATGATTGCCTTAAACAGTTTGTGCTTAGATATCTTTAAACTAACGACATGAACAACATATTCATTGTTATATAAACTTGAATCAAGTTTATATTTTACAGTACTATTTTACAGTACAAACTCCACACACAGAAGCATATCACGACACAAGATGAAATAAAATGTTTCAGCCTGCAATGTGCTACTAATTTAAAGTACTCAAATCACCACTAAAGCAGCTGTGGATCAACTTCAGCCAACTTCTTATGGTGGCAGCCGGTGTGGACCCAGGAGCAAAGTGATTCTGGTTTTTGCCCTCACGGAGCACTGGAGGCAACACCACTCAGCTACAGGGAAGACAGAACTTCCCTTGTAATTGCATTTAATTACACAACACATTTATTACAATCATTTATATACTGTAAGCAAAGGTATACCTGAAGGAAGGACAGAGTAGGTGTGCTGTGTAACTGTGAGTTGGGATTTGACGCTGGGATCTCAGGGATACTAGGTATGTACTGATCAGCACAAGTAAATATTAGGATGTGCACACCTAGAAATAATGGCTATGAAAAAAGCAGGGAAATCAAACAAGGAGATGGTGTTTCACACAAAATTTAACACTAATCCTTGTGCTTTTTTTGGTTCACTTGTATCTTTTTGTAACAAATATTCTCATTACATAGAGTTCTTCTTTTCATATTTGAAAGTATGTTCCTTTCTTCATGTGTTTCCTTTATATTGTGTCTTACTCTTTCAAAGACACGTCAACAATCAAACCATTTACAGGCAGCATCCCGATGCTGGCTCTTATAAATAAATAAAATCAGCTTAAATCAGCCAGGTGTAGCTCGTCAAAGCTAAGGACATATTTACACTTGCCTCATACCGTGGCAAACGTCAACTACACTCCAACACAATGCCATGTAGCCCTTGACACAACTGGCCAGTATCAATATCCAGTTGTTCTGACATTGTAATGCGGCACTGGTGTTCTTGCATCAGAGGGAGCAACACTATTAGCACGTAACACACATACAAACTGTACATGGTGTGGTGTCTAAGTCCTATTGAACTTCTTATCCATTTACTCACATAAGTTTATGCAAAAACAAATCATGTCCATATTGTGCCATCAGCCAGTCCTACTAAGGTTAAGTAAGTGTCACCAAGGGTCCTCAGTCGTTCAATTTGACCATGACATTAAGCCATGGTGCTGCACTACACAAAGTGCTGGTTAATTTCATTTTGTTGTATTATTGCAGAATTAACTGTATTTCAGGCTACAATACATTTGAATGTCACTTGTTGCATCACACTTTTTAATCATGTGAAATCACCCTCAGTTATAGTGATGTCCAGAATGTCCCCTGTACCACTCTTCACTACATTCTATGCTATGCATTCTTTTGTAGGAAGCATAGGTAGACTAACACAAACTAGACATTAAAATATATAATTCTTGTATTCTGTACAGTGGTGTGAAAAGTGTTTGCCCCCTTCCTCATTTTTTGTTTTTTGCATGTTTGTCACACTTAAGTGTTTCGGAACATCAAACTAATTTAAATAGTAGTCAAAGACAACACAAGTAAACACAAAATGTAATTTGTAAATGAAGGTGTTTATTATTAAGGGAGAAAAAAATCCAAACCTACATGGCCCTGTG
>JAVSBV010011545.1:0-12520 GCA_033117975.1 Parotocinclus spilosoma
GACCTGTAGGTGGCAGTAGAGGGCTGGGGAGAAACTCAGGAGCGTTGTAGTGATGCCAGAGACGAAGAGTTTCTTTGTTAATATTACATACTGTACACTGTTTTTGGTCCGATTAAGCTGAATTTTGGTCCAAATAAGTGAATAACATTACGCGTATTTAATAGGATTTGATTCGGTACTTTAGGACTTGGTCCGAATAAGCGGCTGGTCCCATTAACCGGAATCTACTGTATTTGGCTGACCTGATGTGCTCGTCGTCTCAGGTCTGCTGCAGTTCCAAACGGCCCCAATCACACAAGAAATGATCAGACCAGCCAGTGAAGAGGCCCAGATCAACGTGAAAGAAGAAGCGGGTGTGGTCAGACTGCTGGTAGCTAGAGCACAAGGCCTTCTGGGAAGGGTGTTAGTGGGTTATCGCACAGTCCCGGTCACAGCCATTGACTCAACGGATTATGAGGTGAAGTAAACCGTGATCTTGAGTCTTAGTTCAGTATTATAGAAAAAATACAGTTCTGTTATTAAGATTAGTAAATCATTGTTCCGATCGCTCATCGCTTGCCTTTTTAACGCATTACTGTGTCTCCTCATGGGCAGACCGCAGAGGGAGCGCTGGATTTCCTGCCGGGTGAGAACCGCAAGTACATCAATGTGACTATTATAGATAACTCCGTGCCAGAGCTGGACAAGATATTCAGGGTGGAGCTCTACAATCCACAAGGAGGAGGTAAGAGGCAAATCTGTGTCATACATACAGTACAGTCGTTGTTTTCTTTAGAGCGATAAGTGTCAAGTCAAGTTATAAAAGTTTTTACAAGAGTTAGTTCTGACCTTACAATCTGATTGGTTGAGAAGATTGATGATATTTATTGATTGATGTTTTACAGGAAGACTGTATAAATAGATCTAACATATACAAATAATGCATTAACAGTAATCAATAACTACCCTTCTATCTTCTAATTTTTAATCTAATGTTGCTTTTAGTCTTAGTCCCTCTTTTTTATCTTATTTTTAGCTTATATGCACTTTGTATTTCAAACTTTAGTGTTAAATACACCACATAACTTTCGTAACTCACTGTGTTCGAGCAGGGTGGAAGGCGTTGTCAGTGTTAAAGCATATTCAGTTTGAAATTAAGTTCTTCTTGTTACGTGGGCGTGTCCCAGGGATCTAAATCCCCAGGATCCCCACGGGGGTTTAAATCGGAGCCCGAGATGCGAAACCCACACACAGACCACAACGTAAGGTAATAAAAGGACATTTATTAACAAAAAGGGAGGAACAGGCAAAACACAAACTAAAAGTCCCATCAAAGTCTTGATGCGGACAATAAGTCGAAAGTCCTGAGGTCCGGGATGGGTGCCGAGTATCCACTTGACGGCCGAAGTGCCGGGGCCCGTAGAACCGCAGGCCCCTACCAGCTGTGACTCCCGGGCCCCATCAAGGTCCGTAAAGGACTTAACAAAACAAAACAAAAGCACAACGAGGGGAAAAATTAAGCCAAGAATGGGCTTAAATAATTAAAATGTAATTAACAAAAGTGAAAACAGGGGCGTAACAAAAAAACCTGATCAATCGTTTGCCGCGGTAAATGAAAGCAAGTGCCATGAATGACGTAAGGGAAAAAGCGGAAACAAAACACTAAGGGAGCGGGGTAAAATAACAAAACCACGGCGAAAGATGAAAGCGGGCTCACGGCGCAAGCCCTAACACTTGTTTGATGAATTTTTGTTTCTTTGTTTTGTTGTTAAAAAAAAACTGACAGAAAGCTCTAGATTGTGTGTTATCTCGAAAATCAGCATGCAAATCAGCTGTGATGTTATCGGTAAAAACTCGTCCCCTCTCGTGTTCTGTTGCTTAAATACAACATAGGATATTTATTTATGAACCTGCTTCATGTTATCACCGTGATTTTTCCCATGGTTTCTTTCTAACGGGGAACAGAAAGGTTATTCTTGCCACTCCCACTCTGGGTAGTTATTAGCATTAGGCTTTTTTTGTAAACTGCATTTTGCTGTAGGAATTAAGAGCTTATAAGAGCATTAATTATACAAATTAAGTTGAGTTAAATTGACCAGCAAGTTTTCCTCTCGAACTCAGCCCCAACCAGTTTGGACCAGCTTGGAATCTTGCTGGTTTTAGTTTTCCCTAGCTGTACATATTCCATGCATGTGATGGAAATCTAAACCTTCATACTTTCTTTGATCTCTTCTACATCCTGTGTGAATCCTGTGTGATCTGAATCTTCTGATCTGTGGCTGCTGTGTGCTGTTATAAGTGGATCTGTTCTTTGGGAGTGGAGATGCTGGAAGTGGAGAGAGTGACTCTGACTTCTTCCTTCCCTCCTTTCACTATCACCCTGGTAAGCTCCCTGACTCTATAACCTTCCCCAAAATGCTACTTAGTACCAGTTGTATTATGGAAAGTGCTTATTACAGTCTTCTTAGCTATAATAGTGATTTATGAAGGGCAGCAAATGGAAGGATGAAGTTTCATGCTTATTTTCACATTTACAAGGGTAACACTTTTCCTGTAATGGGGATTACGGGTGGGGGGTGGGAGTGTCACCCCTGGTCTGCATCATGTGACACAGACCAAGCACTCTGGTTCCTGAGTGAAACCAAGGACAAGCAAATAGCGTTGGGCCTCACAGCTATATGTAGTGAGAGTATTTCTTTATTTTGTTCAGGTTCAAGGACCTTCCTGCATGGCCCTACAGTGGCATCTTGGCAATGCTAAGACTCGAACCCTTAACCTTCTAGTCAATAGTCCATGAACTGAGCAGCCACCACTGCCCTATAGGACAAAGCAGAATTTAAGCCCTGTAGTGTCAGAGCGGGCGGCACCGGGGCTCGGTGGGTAGCACCGCTGCCTCACAACAAGAAGGTCCCGAGTTCAATCCCAGGCTAGAGCGGCCTGGGTCCTTTCTGTGTGGAGTCTGCATGTCCTCCCCGTGTCTACGTAGGTTTACTCGGGGTACTCCGGTTTCCTCCCACAGTCAAAAGACATGCGGGTAAGGTTAATCGGTGTCTCTAAAGTAGCCCTTAGTGTGTTACTGTATGTGTGTGTGTGCCCTACGATGGACTGGCACCCCGTCTAGGGTTGTTCCAGAGTTTCTGGGTGGGCACCGGCTGACCCGCGGCCCCGTGTGGACAGTGTCAGAGCATTTAAGCGGCACTAATTCTGCTGAATCTATTTTCCATTCCAAACTCACCACGACGACATGTTTATTAGATGTAAACTTTGTGTTCTGGTAAAAGCCCAAGTGGATTTAATGCTGAAGGTGCTTAACGTCATTGTCCACCTCAACGCTCGAGTAAACTGTCTTTTGTGATTGGAGGGTTAGAAGCCTGCTGCAGCTCCAAGACTGGTGTCTGCTAGGCTATTTACATTGATCCAGGGCCAATGAATTCTTGGAGGAAAAATGTGGGAAAAGCAAATAGCCATTATATGCTGTGGATTGGTTAAGTGGGAAATGTGAGGAGTTATGCTTTTCTCATGAGTTCTATTCTTATATATTGTCTTACAGAGTGACATGTTTGGACCTTGTTACGTAACTCTTCTTTAAACGTTCATCAGTCCCAAGACACTCACGTTCAGTGTCAAGATCCCAAATACAATCCCTGGTTTAATACGGTTTTGCATATTCAAATGTCTGCCTAAGAGTGATAACATTCTACATCCTACAGAAATGTGGGCTTTTACTATAAAATAGTGCAAAATACAAATACAAGGTGTTTAATTGTAAGCATGTTGAGAGATTTTTCATTAGTATCATTGGCATTTTAAGTGCAAAAGGTATTTGTTAAACTTCAGTTACTAATTAAGGATGTGATCCTATTACTAATTAATTATAGCGTTTATGAGCAACTTTAAGAATGATGTAGTTTTGGCAATGTCAGTTTTGGTTATCATCGTTATAAATTATTATGTTATATTGGTTATTATGAATGAGCTTTTTAAGCAATTCTTTGTTGGCTCCGCCTCTGCATCTGTATCCCGTTTCTCATTACTATACCACAAAAGTATAATTAGGCAAATAAGTATTTATAAACATTAATAACTTGATTAAAGAATAATAAAGATTAGCGGCCTCTGTTGTTTTGGATGAGAAACTGCAAATGAGCTTTAAGTTAAGCGGAATTTACGAAGTTACGAATTATTTATAATGATCCTAAAGTTACAAACAGACTGCAGTAGTAGTTTTTTTAAAGAAGGGTTTGTGTAAATGTTTGTGAAAATGTTCTTAAATTACGATAGCGGTATGGATGTTTTGAGAAACCTGCCCCTTAAGCACAAGCTTAATGCAGATTAAGGTAGTTACCTAAAAATAAATAAATAATTTGGGGCTTACAGAGATGCTGGTTCTCTGGAGCTTATGTAGAGTTTGCATGTTCTCCAATGTCACACATTCCAAAGCTGTGCATTAGGTCAATTGGTGTCTCTAAACTGTAGTTTTGGCTTGTGATAAATATCCAGTGTGCTTTTATGCTTTTGAAAGTTTACGCTGAATAAAAATCTTCCTTCCTTTCTTTTTTAAGCCAACTTGGGCCTGGCATCTCACATCACTGTGACCATTGCTGCATCTGATGAGGCTCATGGGGTCTTTCAGTTCAACTCTGACTCTCTGGCTGTGAGTGGTACTGAACCAGAGGACGGCCGGAGTACCGTAGTGCTACAGGTCAGGTTTATATAACTCCAAAAATGATATTACCAGTATTTTTGTTTATCTTCAAACGACATAAAGGTGCCAATCAGGGTCTCCAGCGTGGCATTACGTTTGTGCCTCTGACCACTGGCTCCAATCAAATCTGTCTATGAACCAATCATGGCAACACCCTGCACTCATCCTTCACGGTGGACGAAACGCCAATGAGCAAAGTGTATCGGAATGCGTAGGAGCTAATGCTAACCACTCTTTCCAGTCCTTTTACACGTTTAAAGACCGTCGATCATTTTTTCCATGCACTGTTTGGGATAATCCTCCTCTAGCCCTTCATCAGTGGTCAGTGCCTGACCTCAAGATGATGTTGGCTGGATGTTTTTGGTTGGCACATCAACCCAGTGCCATTCTCAACCCAGCCGTGTCATTAGAGTGGTTAAAAACCACAAGCGTCACACATATGGTAGTGTGCCACCACCGCGTCAGTGGTACTTCTGTGCTCCCAATGGTTCACATAAAAGCTGGTTAGCATTGGCCCTGTGGTGCTTCGTCTCCATTGACCAATGAGGTTCAGTTCAATTTAGGAAGATACAGGCTGTAGCTATTTAGCAATGTGACCCAATTTTGAGTCTCGGAGGTGCCTTCGGCCGAGGGTGTGAAAGAGAATATTCTGCAATCAGTGGACATTCAATGGACCATCCACCGTAGAGACTGCATCCGTCTGTTCAGAGTTAATTTGGGATTTCGGTCTAAATCCCCTGCAAGCCTGACCAGGATATGTGGGGTTTGAACAGGATAAAAGATCTTTCTGATCTCCTGAAACAGTATAGCCCATCTTAAGAAAACAATTCATCTGAGTATTAGCTTTCTTGTAGACTGTAATGTAGGGGCACCCCTGGTTTGGCTAGACAACCAGCCTCCATCTTGAGGAGCTCAATCAATGAGATTGGAGAAAAAAACTGGATTTACACTAATAGCAACCAAACAAACTGGTCTTCATGGGTAACAGCAGACCCAGAACTGCTGCAAATTACATGAATCAAAAATGACAGACCTCTTCTGACCATAGGCAAGATATAAAGTATCTTAGTATCTCAGCTTTGGGAAACAGTTCTCTACATATAGAGCCATTCTTTGTTTGAATCCCATCTCTGGTGAGGTGAGGTCTGTCAGTGACAGAGTAAGTACAGAGTAGCTTTTTCTAAACTGGAACTGTAAAGCAAGGTTTGCTGGGTTTTGTTTTTAACTTGCCTATGTTAACAGTGCTCACTTAAGATGTTGGTTTCCAAATGGAGGGGACTGAATAAATACACTGTACAAATGAGTCCTGGTTTCCTTCACCATCAGGTTGTTCGTACTTTTGGAGCCCTTTCCAACGTGACTGTATACTGGGAAGCAGATGGATCTTCAGAAGGCGAGCTCCTCTACAGATCTGGCAACCTGAGCTTTGGTGTAGGGCAGACCATTGGAAACATCACTCTTCTCATCTCCCAGGACGACATCCCTGAACTTGACAAGAGCTTCAAAGTCCACCTGTCGAACGTTTCTAATGGACGGCTCGGGAACCGGACTGTAGCCACCCTGACTGTCCTGGCTAGTGACGACCCTTATGGGCTGTTCATGTTCTCAGAAAGCAGCAGGCCGGTCCATGTGGCAGAAGCAGACTCTCTGGTTGGCTTAACGATCCAGAGGAGGAAAGGTTTGATGGGAAGGGTGCGGGTGGCTTACAGGACTCTGAGAGACACAGATTTACAGCCGTACAGCACACCGGGTGTCGGCAGGGCAAGCGCCGGGAATGACTTTGTACCCGTTTTGGAGTTGGTAACATTTCTGGACAATCAGAATGAAGCAAACGTGACCATTAGGATCCTGGATGACAATGATCCTGAGAGGGCAGAGTCTGTGTTTGTGGAGCTCGTCAGTGTTACCTTGGTTGAGGGTGCGCAGACACGACCAGGTGAGATCCGTTTGGTGTTGGTTTCATAAACAGCAACAAACAAGCAATCTATGAACTAATATGTTTATTGTGCAGTTGCACAGTCGCCACGCCTCGGCCTGAGGAATGTCACAGTGGCTCAGGTCATCATAGAGGCCAATGACGATGCCTTTGGGGTGCTACAGTTGTCCTCCCCAGCAGTGAGCGTGGCTGAACATTACGTTGGACCCATCATCAATGTAACTCGCACTGGGGGGATTTTTGCAGACGTTTCAGTCAAGTTCCGGGCAGTACCCATGACGGCACGGGTTGGTAAGTAGAGCTGGAAATTTTACTGTTCATATTCAGGTCCTCTGGAACACTATACTGACACATATTGTGTTGTCCTGCGATTCTGATTTGGTCTGAAGGTGAGGACTTCAGCGTGGCCTCCTCTGATGTGGTCCTTCTGGAAGGAGAGAGCAGTAAACCTGTTCCCATTCTTATAATAAATGACCTGGTGCCCGAATTAGAGGAAACCTTTCGTATCGAGCTTCTTAACCAGACCACAGGAGGAGCCTTCCTGGGCGAGCTCAATCAGGCTGTCATCACCATCTTACCTTCTGATGATCCATACGGATCTTTCGGTTAGTCGATCATCCTAAGTTGTGCTGGCCTTGAGGTTTGTTTGATAACTCTTGTGTTGTATGTTGTTCAGTTTTCCAGGCTGCTCCCATCACCATCGAGGAGCCAATGGTGAACGGATTTGAAGTGTCTTTGCCTATTGTGAGGAACGCTGGGACTGTAGGTTACGTGGCTGTCCAGTGGAGGGCTACCATCAATGGCAGACCTGCCGTTGGTGATCTTCGGCCCCAGTCTGGTGAGGTCAGCTTTGCTCCTGGAGAAACCATAAAAACACTGATTGTGGAGGTTTTGGCTGACGATGTGCCTGAGATCGAAGAGGTATGTTGTGTACATTTGGTGTAAATCTGATTAATTCAGCCTTTTTTATTCATTTTAATAGAATAAAGTTAATAATAATAATAATAATAATATACAGGCATTGATTGAATGCTGAGAAAGATATATTGAAACATGCATATACACAATCAAAACCACATGAGGACAAAAGTTTTGGGACACAAACCCATATGTGTCCAAAGGTATTTGGACAAATCCACGTGGTCAAAAGTATTTGGACATTCCCACAAGTGGCCAAGAGTATTGCCACATAAACCCACAATTCCACATTCCAAGCACTGTTTTGGTTCCTTCAGGAAATGTTGATCTGGTTGTATTTATGCTTTTGTTAATTACCAGTGTGTTCATATGCATGGTTTAGATCATCCGGGTTGAGCTTACTGGTGCTACAAATGGAGGAAGCGTCGGTGTCGAAAAGGTGGTGAGCGTCATTGTTCCCGCTAACGATAACCCGTATGGAACAGTCCACTTTGATCAAGCTGTGTATCGAGTACAGGAGCCTTTGGAAGGAGTGTACATCGCCAATGTCACTGTTCGGAGAAGGTTTGTGATCTTATCTTAGTTAATTGAAGCACTTCATGGCTTTGTAATTATGTGCCGCAGTTAGAAAAGTTGTATGGGGCTTTAATTCTGTTCCATAGCGTTTCCTCATTTCCCTTCACGTTTGTTTTTTGTCTTGCAGTGGAGGCCATTTTGGCCTTTTAGAGATCATCTACAGCACCTTTGAGATTGATGTTGTAGGTAATGCCCAGAGAACCGGCCAAAACTTCCTTACCTACTATGATACCCCCTCGCCCGGGGCACCCGTTAGTGTCCTGCGAAGGCCTATCAACATCAACACAACCAGGGACCCTTTAAACTTCTGTGCAGCATTCTGCCTGCGAGAACGAGCCTGCCAAGCCTTTTCCTTCACCAATGCCTCTAGTCCGGTGTGCTTCTGGGTAACATCTGCAGCCAACCCATTTTCTGCTAGTGCCCAAACCTTGACCTATATCAAAAACAGCACTGCTGCTGCTCCACTCTTCAGCTCTCAGGCGACTGCCGGGAGTGACTATGTCACCATGACTGGGCAGGTGGCAACTGTGCTGGATGGGTCCAGTATCACCAACTTGACTGTGCCAATCCTGACGGATTCTTTACCAGAGATGGACGAGAGCTTCCTGATCCAAATTCTGAGGGTCAGCCTGGTAAATATGACTGTAGCTGAGAAACTCCTGCCTACTGTCGGCCGGCCGGACACGGCTACAGTGACCATCGGGATGAACGGCGACGCGTTCGGAGTGTTCCGACTATTTAGCGTTAACCCCAATGCCACTCAGAATGGGTTGTACGTGGAGGTGAGGGAGGAGCCTCATACCAGGGCGCTGCTGGTCATTGAGAGGATGGGTGGCAGCCTGGGCCAAGTGACGGTGGAATGGATGCATGTTGGCGGGAGTGCAAAACCCAGTGCTGACTTTAATGGCACTGGGGAGACGCTCATGTTTGCAGATGGTAGGACCTAAATAGGAGGTTTGGGCAATTTGAGCACCTCTTTAAAACAGAGAGTCTGATGTGTTTCTCTTACACAAAGGTGACGTGAGGAAGACCATCGAGCTCTTCATCGTAGATGACACTGAGCCAGAGGGCAATGAGACCATACAGATTGGTTTGGTAAGGACTGAAGGTGGCAGTCGCATTCTGCCCAGCTCAGACACCGTTACCATCCTCATCTTGGCAAATGACCACGCCGCTGGCATCGTGGGCTTCCACCCAGGCTCAAGATCAGCCATAGTACGAGAGGGTGAGTAAAGATCTTTGCCATCCTTCACACAGAGTCTGAAGCTTAAAATTCGACTGCGACGCTGTAAAATTCGGACCCTAATTTCTGCCCTGTTGGTTGCCAGTCAGAAGATTTAGAAAAAATATGGATATTAAGGGAAAATATCTGGTGGAACATCTTTTTCTGCCCTTCGGTGGAAAGCCAACGGTTTTTTACTGTTCATTTCATTTTTTTCCAGATTCACTTTAATTTAATTGTAGGTTAAATACATTTTAGTTTTAAATAAAAAAAATATTTATATTTCTTTCTCTCTCCTTGTATTCATTCCACATAGTCCTCGAAAAATTGAAAAGTGCTGTAAATTAAGATGAATCTTTTTTTTTTCCTCCCTCCTCAGTAGATTCTTAAGTAGGGACAGCCAGAGAACAAGCAATTAAAAAAGTCTGGCCTTAGATAATCCATTTGTTACCCTTATGAGGTTGACCCTCATTAGCTATACCATTGCTAAAACAGCAGATCTAATTTACATACAGATCTCAAATCTACCTATAATCCATTTTTGGCTCGATATAAGTATATCCCCGAAACGCACATGCAAGAGCGCCGCAATATGGACTCCTGTTATAACAGGAAAAGGAAATGATGTCTGGTTAATATTCTGTATTCACTTAATCCTCACATGCCAATGCAGTAAATTCGTCTCCCCATTCTTGCACCACTGTAAATGACACTACCCTTTAGGTCTTAAGAGTCACTTTCTGTTGATATGTTTGGGTTAATAATTCATTATTTGCCTCTCCTGTAGGTATGTGGGTATAGGCATTTGAAACCCTTCAGTGTAATTGCATGATCGGGTATCAGGTCCGTACTGACACTGCTATAATGAGACGGAGAGAGAGTTATGCACCAGCTGGCACATTGGAAGAAAGGCACGAGCTGTTATACATGCATGACATGATCCCTTCCTTTTTGTATCCCATCATCACTGGGTAACAGAGCACACGGGACGCCTACTATTTACTGCCTATGCCCTTCACATCACTGAAGAAGTAAATTTACATTTACATTTCCAGCATTTAGCAGACGCCCTTATCCAGAACTAGTACAGTCTTACAACAGAGTCCAGTTCCTTAACCACTAGGCCACCACAGTCTCAGTAAAGTCCCAGTAAAGTCCCAGTAAAGTAAATGAGCGAGAGTGGTAGAATTAGGGAAGCGGGGTTTTTATAAACAGTTAATATCATTTGAAAGAAGAATCATTTATTCTTTAGTTATGCAGTTGAAGTACTGGGTGATTATAAGTTTATTACGCTACCTTATACAATACATTTTTTTTTGAACATCAATTTAAGGTAGTTATTAGTGTGTTGTTATTTAAATTTGCTGAAACTCTTTCAATATAGCCTTTTGTTGAAGTAGCCATCCATCCATCCATCCATCTATTATCTGTCCAGTCGGTGCCCACCTGGTAACTCTGGGTGTAAGGCCAGGAGCAACCCTAGACAGGGCGCCAATCCATCGTGGGTCACACACACACAGTCACGCACTAAGGGCCACTTTAGAGACACCAGTTAACCCAACACGCATGTCTTTAGACTGTGAGTGTAAACCCGGAGTAAACCCACACAGACACGGGGAGGACATGCGGAATCGTGTTAGTAGCATTATTTATAATGCATCTAAATTCTTTTAATTGCAGGGGACTAAAGAAAAGTGGCAATTATTTTGGATGGTTTTGCTTAAAATTGGTTAGTTAAGATATGGTGAAGCTACAAAACAGCATTTTATTTACAATTTGAAACCCGTTTCTAGTCATTTATTTTTATTCGTTTAAGAACTTATTCCAGAAAATGTGCATCGGTTTGCATTGCTCACACGGAAAATCCGTTTTTGAACTTGTGTCATCTAATTGAATCATGAGCAGAGTGCTGCTGTATCTTCTCCCAATGAATCAGATTGACTCACTTGACTTTAGCCTAGATTGGTCCTAGATGAGGAGCGTAGAGTTTGTGATGCCCTACTATGGATTGACGTCCTGTCCAGGTCTGTTTCAGGACAGAGACGTTCACTGGAGTTAAGTGTATCCTTGCTGTTGTGCGTTTCAGGTGAGAGACTGTCGTTGCTGGTGGAAAGGACAGCTCCGGGAATTGGGAACGTCACCGTCGAATGGATAGTGGAAGGTCCTCGAGTCTTACTCACGTTTGTGGAGACTTCTGGCATTCTGTTTTTCTCTGAGGTAGAGAATGGGCCTACATCAACGAAAACGTCAGTACAAACGATAACACAATAATATATTTATTATGTATTCTGTAGGGTATGCTCAATGATACTATAGTGCTGCAACTGCTGGATGATGGAACTCCCGAGGAAAGAGAAGAGTACAGAGTTCTCCTGCTGAACATTCAGACTAAGGGTGAGCTGCCTACAGGGTGAATACTTAAACACTTTGAGGTTTTTGACTCAGCTGTAATGAGAAAGGCTTGTTTCCACTCATAGGTTGACAAATTGCACTCTTTTCGTACAGAAGGCATAGTTGATTAAAATGCCAGATGATTGTAAGTTCAATGCAATAGTCCAGCAGTCTGTGTCTCCAGGTGCACCAGATACAGCAGGAGGAGTTTTGGACAGCCAAGGCCGTGAGGCGGTGGTCAGTGTGGAGGCCAGCGATGAGCCGTTTGGCCTACTGAGCATTGCACCTTCCTCTCTACGTGTATCTACCGAGGAAAAGAACACCACCATCAGGATCTACATTAACAGAGAGTTTGGAGCCTCAGGTCTGTTTCTTTGTAGTTTCATGGTTAAAATTGGACAAAACCAGTACGGTAAAAAAACTAAACAAAGAAAACCTTTTTTTTTTTCTTTTTTCGGTTTTGTGGTTGATTTTATTATGAATATTTATTATCGTGAGCAGTGATAAAAGATGACCAGTCTAATGTCTCTGGAGATCTGAAAGCGATTCCACACAGCCTAGTTTTCACTGTTGCTCTGCTGCTGCAAAACAACTGCGCTGAAAATAAACAATGTTATAGTACTGCACATGGTACTTTTTGCACATGGCACTTCAGTGGCGATTGCTCTAAGACTGCAAGGGAAGCTCAGCTTCCCCATAAATGTCAAAAAATAAGCGATCAAATATATACTGTTGTGTGTACATGTCATTGACTAAATATGCGCTACAACGCGCTCAACTTTAGTTCAGAATC
>JAVSBV010011556.1:0-12520 GCA_033117975.1 Parotocinclus spilosoma
AGCTGTCTTACAGCTCGTTTAGTAAGTCCAGTGAGCAGACCGTTACAGTAGTCTAACCTGCTGGAGATAAAAGCATGAATAAGTCTCTCTAAGTCTATATTTTCTCTTCTCATGGTGCCAGTATTTTAAATCAGTCTCTCTGTAACTCTGGATGTTGTACCAGTTAGGATTCTCCTCAACAGCCAATCTGTCCTGATGGGTCCTGTGTTAATAGACTTTTTGAGTAAGTTACTCTTACTTTGTACTTGTGTAGATGACTTTTTGCTTTTATGTAACAAGATGTAAGTGGCATTTGTAAGTGTATGCACCCGACATTTTTGTAAATCGTACTCCTTTGTTTGCCCCCCACCCCACCACCACCTGTATATTCTGTCTAACCTATAACTATATAAACTGGTTCACATTCACTTGTTAAGTCTCTTCATCTGTCTGATTTTCCGTTTGTGCGTTTTTGGATTTCACATCAGATCAATTATTCCATCCTTAGTTTTATCGCTTTCCCCTCAGAACAGTACAGTACTGTTTTCTATAATCATTCTAAAACAACTTCCACTAACTAAAAAAAAAGTCTCAATATGCAGTGGCATTACGGATGCTGTGTAGATGGTAGCGTTCCACTCGTGTATTCAGGTGCTGTCATTTGCATTTATGTATTGTTTGCCCTTTGTTTACTTTATAGTAACCTGACAAGATTGTGACAATGGTTGTGTCTGGCCAACATTCATTGCAGTAAACATCCTGTTTCACAGAATGTAATGCAGACGTTAAATAGCGCATGACTGTTCTGTATCAGATTTTGGATAACAGCTGATTGTATATTGGAAAACAGTAAATGGCTGTATGTGTGGTTTTCAACTTCACAGTAAAAAAAAAAAAATCCTGGCTAAAATTGCATGATTGAATGATGGGTTTGTTTACAGAGTAGAAAAGGTTAATTTTTAGTTCTGTGGCCCATGTGAAAATGTATCAGTAACATGTTAAGTGCTGTCAAAATATTCCTATCGTGTGTGTGTGTGTGTGTGATTCTTTATTCTTTTTTTTTTAAACACTGATTGCAAAGGACAGCAGTTCTGGCTGCTATGAATTGTGGGAGCTGTAATGCTGTTCCCCTTGTCCCCTGTGATCTGTTCCCTGTGTGTTGTCTGGCTCTGGGTTTGATGGCTCTCTGTGACACTTTTCTGTATCTGACTCCTATTTCTTGCCAATTATCTGGATCACCAATATGGCAGCAGTGAAGTAATGATTCTGCCTCTCTGCAGACCGTTAGGAACAGTGTGTGCTGCCCTAATGGCTCCTGCTGCTGTCAATGGTAACTGGACAGGAGACCATGAAAATCTACTCTTCCATTTGACTGGTTGTTTCTTTGTGTTATTTGCTGGCCAATTCTTTTTTTCTAATGAGAGAATGTTGCAAAAAGTTGTATTCATTTTGATTGTAATCATTCTTATTATTAGTAAGTGTTTTAGCAGTGTTTATTTATTTCATTTTAATTTATTTCGCATTTTATCCCCTCCTTTTCTGGTCGGCGACGCAAATCACTGGCACCTATTTTCCCCACACACAGTTACCTGGCTAGGAGGCCATTTCATTACAGGAACAGCAGGGGTTTCTGTTGTAGCACCAAAAGTGAGATCCTTGGATTAGCCTCCCCTTCCTTTACTTGGTCCAAAGTCTTTGCTGGGACTCGGTCAGGTCCATGTGGTGGAAATCTTTTTTGGAACGATGATCCACCTGAACACCTGTTTATTGTTAATATGTTTTCATTATTGGTACAGATATGTGATAATTATTTTTATTTTATTTTTTTTTAAACACATTACTTTCTGTGAAACTGGTAAGTCAGTCTACACCTAGTCTAGTGCTACTATAATGTAAATACAAAGGGAAGTTTCACAAGAAAGCTGCCTGCAAACAACACGTAAATGTGTCAGAGCTACATCTGAAAACACAGCTGGAACATTTTGTTCACAGTAATTACAGGAAATAAAGTAACATACTGTTGTGATTTGTTTATAAGAAAAGTGTAACAGTTGAGGATGGTGTGATGGACCTGATCATTTTTGTTTAAGATTGGGGTTGATTCCGTAGAACAATGAGCACAGGCTGATGCCCTAGATCAGACATCCGGACTGGAAGGGATTTCAGTTGCAGTGCTTGGAGTTGATATTCTGATCAGCCTTCTTTTTCACTACTTATCTCCACTTGTCTTTGAAAACACAGGATGGTACTCCTGGCTCATATGGGTTGCTCTAATGCCAATAAAGCAATAGTGTGTGGACTGTGTACATGGGCAACTGTTGTTATTGACCAATAACATATAGAGTTCAAGTCCCAGCCCTGCCAAACTCCTGCTGATGGGAATCTTTGCCCATAACCCAATAGTGCTTGGATTGTCCAATATACGGTTGTATAAATTGTAGTATGCTCTGGATATCTGCTGAATAATGAAATACAAGTATGTAAACAGAGGAAAATGACTACTAAAACATATCGTTACACCTGTAAAGTTCATCCACATCTATTATTGGACCTGTAATGCTCAATTATAGTTTTTCATTACATAAACATTTGCATGAACAGACATGCACATAAACATAACCTCTAACCCTTTCAATGCGTCTGTTTTTGTTTGCAGCTGACCGCACGGTCTTTACCAGCCGTACAATCTGATGAGCGACTCCAGCCCCTTCTGAACCATCTCAGGTAATTGGCATCATTACAAGCATTGCTCAGCTCCTCTGCTCTATTATTTATTATCACTATGTGCTCGTTAGTGCTGCCTTTTGTATGCAGTTCAGCAGGCATAGCATCATCTCAGAGAGGGGTTATACAGGTTTTGTTCTCATTCTGAGCTGAATTATGTGACAAGAAGCTTGAATGATGATGCCACTGGGCTGTTAAACACCTGCTTCTCATTACATGTTCTCTTGGAAAGTTTTGCTTGATGATTTTTTTTAGTTTTCTATCAGTTGTGCCTTACGTGAGTCTTATTTATTTTTGTAACGGGGCGCCATAACGATATTTTCTAGAAATCAAAGCTTAACTCAGATTATAAAATAGAATAGAGCTAATTCTAAATTGCCCCTATAGTGCACCATATGGGGCTTTGAATTGTTGTCTTTTAGGCCGTTTCAGTTATATAAAGAAACTGCTCACTAAAATAAGGAAATATTTGAAAATGAAATATCCTGTAATGAAATATCCCCTCATTCATTTAAGCAGTGTAGAGGGAATGTATTAAGAGGTCAATTGGCCAGTGAATTTAATAGGCCGATTTTCATCATGATCGGCCATAATCGGCAACCAGTTTTTCTGCTGGTCACAATCAAAATAAAATTGTACCCCAAATTATTTGACTTAACTGGCCCCTTTCCTGCTGTCTAGTACATGGAAAAGAAAAATGCTTTAAAATTCAGAGGAATGATAGATTTTTAGGCCCCTGCGATGAATAATTCTTTTTACCAGTTGCAAGTTGATTTTTCAAATTGCTATGACCCGTCTGGTGAAGTTGAATAGCTTTGATTATCAACTGCATGTCAAAGTCTGGAATTTGGACATTAATCACACAGTTGATTCTTGTAGTTGCCCTGTTAAATTTGGGGAAAAATGGTCATTCAAAATCTTTAGTGACATATCATTATGTCCTATATGGTCCAGATATCATGGTTGGAGCTTGTTATTTTGCACTTAATTGACAGTAGTGGACAGAGGAGCAAACCAGTGACAGTTTGCTGGACACCTCTGAAAACTCTGTGCCATGCTTTGTGCCCAGTTCTGCTTGATGACATTTTCCTCCAAGAGAGGAGGACTGCAGGCCAGTGATTGCTTTTGTACAACTTCTAGCCACCAACTGCTGCTTTCACTGGCAGGTGGTGGACTTGTACATTTTCTACCTTATCCACCCTTCATCTTTGCTTTTGGCTGATGGAACTGCTGTTCTAGTCGTGGAGAGATGATCTGAGAATCCTTCATAATGTGCTCCATTTGCCTTTTACATCACTGCTAAGTAAATATGTGCATGAAATATTGGCCTTGTTTATCTTTTCCGGTTCTTTTCCCTTTGGTTGGTTTTGCTCTTTTTTTTAACATTTGTGCCTGACTTCAACAGTGTCATTGATTGATAGAGGGTTTCACACATGTAAACGTGGCTATGCTCACTATGACTGAATGTGAATCTTAAAGCCTAGCTTCTCTGTGGTTTCCTCACATGGTGTCTGTTCTGGCTTTTGTGGAGGAAAGAAACAATGGCAGCATGCCCGATTGGCATCACAGCCAGCAGCCATTTCATTTGTTATCCAATTAAAGCAGCTGCAGTCCTCCGAATGCAGCTGCTTTAATTGGATCTGTCTTTGGAGAGAACGGAGGCAGCGATTTGTGACTAGAAGGTACTTTTTGCTCTGCCTCATCGCTGGTCTGGCCTGATAAGACAGTTGTGTGACCCTGAGCAGTGTGTGGATGTGTCCAGTGGATTCAATGCGAGACCGCTCTCAATACAGAACCTGGCAAGGACACTCCGAGCAGAGTCAAACGCTTAGACACAGGGCTATTTAACTTTAACAATTTATAATTGTATCAATAACCCCCCAAGAGCCTTTGGGTTAATTAGGAGAAATGCTTTTTATCCTGGGCCAAGCTAATGACTGGATGTAGATAAATGCATGGGTCATAGGACATCTCTCAGCCTTTTAAAAAATGGGGAAAGATTTGAATGCATCTTGACTTTGATCAGCCAGAATGTTGCTTTAGGTTATATGTAAAAAAACAGGAATCAGCAATAACAATTGCCTGAATGCCCAGTTTCAATAATAATTTTAAATACAACATTAGGCAAAAAAAATAGCTTGCCCAGTTGTACTATTTCATGTGTAGAGGTGCGGTGTGTTAACAGAACAGTGTAACTGGTGCCGAAGTTAATTCTTTAAGAGGCAACAGAATATCAATTTGCATATCCAGTCAAAACAAATATGGTGAATTTAACTGTTGACAAACTATGTCAAAGCAAGTGCACAAATGTCCCAAAATGTGAATATGAAGCAGGAAGTTTTCATTCCACCTGAAAAAACATGTGGCTCAATTTTGACCCCTCTGTACCAGAGACGCTCGGCAAAGTGTGCTGGAAATATTCCAACAAGTTAGTTGAAAGGGTTATTTTTTTTGGTCAGAACTACAGCTTTTAGAAAACAGTCTGTCAGTCTGTATAGCAGTGAAAAAGCCGCTAGCATTTCTTTAGGAAATCTTGGCTTATTTACAAAAAAAATCTTAATTGATAGTCGCCATTGTGAGAACGTACATTTATTTAAAGAATAAATAACCTTATGAAAGTATATTAGCTTGTGTTTATTTATATGTGAGTAACTCGGTAGAAGTTGGGTTTTCTGGTTTTTGGAATGGAAAACTTTTTGGTTGCTAACTGTTTTTTGGGGGGGGCCGAGCTGAGACAATTATACTTTAATTTATTTATTGAAAGAAATATTTTGGTCTGTGTGCGCCAAAAGTGTTCTCGAATTCCCTCCATTTGGACTGTGGGTTGGTGGAGTCCAAACCTTTTACAGATAACTTTGTACATTCTGTTGCTGAATTGAACTTTTTCTACAGTCCTCAGAAATAACCTTTATTAGTCCCATGATACCCTTTCACAAACATATGATGTGGAGATCAGCCATGAATAGATCCTTGCCTATTAAATATAACAGGGTGCTTACTCATGTCTGATTCATCATGTGTGTTATTGGTCTTCACCTTTAAAGAACTGCAATTCCTAGAGGTTCACGTGTTTGACCCTCATGGATATATAATATTTAATAATTTACTTCAATAAATAAAAGACATAAAGAATTTGTCTTCTTTGCGAGTTCCTGTTTTCTGCATTTTGGACTATTGGGTTTTTGGACATATGGACATATTTATGCAGACGTATAGAAAATTATGAAAGGTCGTGGTGTGCGAGTGTACACATGCATACACCGTATACGTCTGGCCATTCGTGTGTGACCGCAGATTGTGTCCCAGCTCACTACATGTAGAGTGTAATTACTTGGTTTGACAAAAACCCTGCCACTCGAGATAAGTTTGCACTTGCATTTCAGTGCGTGCTTTGCATTTACATGCACGTCATTTAGCAGACTGTTATCCAGAGCAACTTACAATTAATATAGTCTTAAAATCCAAGCAATTGTAGATTATGGGCTTTACTTAGTGACCCAACTGTGGCAAAGGTGGGATTTGAACCCTGGCCACAGTCCTGCATTAAAACAATGTCTTTCTGGTAATTGCTGTTGGTTTTTTTTAGTGTTCTGCATGCTATGGGTCTGTAGGAGAAGTCATAATGATATATTGCACCAAGGAAGATAAGACATGGTGTACATTTTGGTACTGAATTATTAATGTTATAAATGCATTCTGTTGAAGTTTATCTTCTTGTGTGTCGTGCATTGTAATGAAATAACGAGTTATTTACAGTCACGTAGGAGCGAGCCAAAATGGAATTAATCTCGATTGAATATTTTAACCATTTTACGGTGTGTGTTTGCGCTCTGAATTTTTCCTGGATATGGGAAGTCTGTTCTCGTGGTCGCAATGTTGGATGTGAGAGAAATGTGAAGGGCTAAAGACATGGCATAAGTGCAATGTAACTAGTAACTTGTATAATAGGGTGAGATACAGCAGTGCTGCTTTAGTTCTTAAACACTCCTCACACTCTGTGCACTCTTAGACACATCTATCTTATTGCACCACCTTGTATTTGTAAAGTCAGAGATGATAGCTCAGATGCTGCACCTGCACAACACCAAATAAAACAACCACCGTGTCAGTGTTCCTGAAGGGCTGAGAATGATTCCCCCACCCAAATAGTCCTGACTATTAGACAACAGATTAAAGGGGACTAACAAAGTTTCTAGTGAAACAGATGGACTACAGTCTGCCATTTTAGAACTACAAAGTGCATATTCTGAAAAGTACTGTAGAATCACAGGCAAAAAGTTTCATAGTAGATCAATTCAACAAGAAAACAATGCTTCTGACAACCGTGTGCGTTTTTTTTCTGTACGTATGTACGTGTTAGAGATTAACCAATCAATAGGCAGATGACCAGAATCGACCAGTTTTCATTTGATAGGAAGATCAGTCTTGTATAACAGATTTTGTGCCGGTCACTCTTGTACTACGCGTGACACACAAACAGCCTTGCATGAAGAACTTTCACTAACATTACTTTACGTTAAACATTAAGTTAAAATCTGTGTTAAACACAGTTTGAGTATTAAACTGTGTGTTCGTTAATTAGACCGATCGGTGCTGATACACACTGATGATGAGAACGTGTTAGATTTCAGTTGTGCTCTGAAGTTCACTAAAGAGTCTCTTACTATATATTACAGTATTAGTAAGGAAGCAGTGTTATTTGGGATGCAGCCATGTCTTTGTAGTTAATCACATTAAGTGCACTATACATTAGGCCAGACTTTTTTTTATTTTTATTTTTTTTTTTTATTGCTTGTTTCGCGGCTCCACCGACGATCATATTTGAAGAATACAAAAAAATAAAAACAATTTTGGTATTTCTCGGATCCGCCGCAGTACCATTGGTTGACATAAAATAACAAATCTTGTTTCGCTTTTTCTGCCCTCTGGTCAACGGTTTTCTTCTGTTCACTTAATTTTTTTCCAGATTCACTTTAATTTAATTGTAGGTTAAATAAATTTTTTTTTTAAAGAAATATTTATTTTTATTTCTCCTCCTTCCTTGTATTGATTCCACATAGTCCTCGAGAAATGAATGAATGAATGAATGAGTGGAATTTGACAAAGCTAAAGCAAACTCTACTGAGAATCAGAGCCAGACACAATCAAGAAGCTCCTGCTATCCTTCTTTTTAATTGTAGAAGTATTAAACACTAGAAAACATTACCAAAACTTATCTGAATGCTGCAATTTATATTTCCTGAACAGGGAAAAATAATCTGAATCGTCCAAAATCAGAATTGGCCAGTCAAATGTTACAAATATCAGAATCGACCAAGAAAATTGCAGTCAGTGCATCTCTAGTATGTATGTGGGTCTATTCTGTGTGTGTATGTATACGAAATGAGGGTGTATCTTAAAATTGAAAATCCCACAATGAAATGCCCTCTAATTTTTGTGAGCTGTGTGTGTAGTATATATAGGTTTCTAAACTGAGTCCTGCCAGGATATTAAGCGAGTTATTCTTTAGCCTAGTTTGAAATGTTTTTAGTAAATCAGGATGCCAAGGCTTGAGACAGCCTGTTCAGTGATGCACATACCTTTATTTCCACTGCTGAGCTTTCACATTTAGCAGAAAGGGGATGGGACGGGAGGGGGGGGGGGAGGCTTGCCTTCAGAATCTCAATAGGTACAGCCGTGCTTGGGAGATTAGTTTGGCCGAGGTCCCAACAGATGAATAAAGAATAGATGTGGTTGAATGTCGGTGATGGATGTTGATCACATGGCTGATCCCTGTGAGAGGCATATTATTATCCGAGATTGCATGGGTTTAGAGAAATTGATATACTATGCTTGTATTCTTGTTATTTGAAGTTTCAGCAATATCTAGTATTATTGCTTCAAAGTGCTTATTTTCTGGTTTTGTGTCGCAAGATGTTGAAATGCATCACCTGGTCAGATTAAAATGGCCTCCTGTGGCTTGAATTATATAGGTAGATTTAAGCTAGTAGCTCAGTATTTATTCTGTTTGCTTCCCAAGAAACAAAAATATAGGCAGAATCAGTTTTTATTCTGCCGTTTCTTCGAGGGACAGAGCGAAATATGGTAATTGGTGTTATAACTGAGGATGGCTTAGTTTTGCATGCTATAGTTTCAAAAGTTGACATTGTGAATTTTGTGACCTACCTATTTTCGGTTAATGTTGTTTTAGCGTAAATGGTATGTTTTAGTCACAGCTCTTAGTTGTCCAGAGCAGGTCTTTGCTGTTGAAAAGTTTAATTCACAATGGTCTTTTAATGGGACCAGCCGCTTATTCGAACCAATTCTTATTATATCCGTGCAATGTTATGCACTTATTTGGACCAAAATTCCGCATAATCTGACCAAAGAATGTGAGAGAAAAATATGTCACAAGTCGCCACCTAGTGGATACAAAGCGGATCAGCCATTTATGGGAGGAAGTTGTGTTGAGGAGAGCAAAACAAGCGGGAGGCGAACACGCCCACCACTTTTTTTCCGCGTCAGATCACACTGGATAAGTTCTTCAAATGTTCACTGAAATTTTGTAAGAACTTTTTTTTTTTTTTTTTAAACAGTATTATGCTTTGCATGCTGAGTACCTATACATTGTGTTATAGATCGTTTTGAAAAACTTTGTTCATTGAAAAATAAATTTGCAACCAAGTTTGTAACAGTTTGCAACAGTAGTTCAACAGTAGTGTAATACACATTTAATATGTTACATAGCACGTCCCGTCTTTTAACATAGGGCATATTTGTTTAATCAGACCAGCCGTATATTAGGACCAAAACGATCACGTCCAGACGTGGTCCCATTAACCGGAATCGACTGTATGTTCATACTTTTGACCGTGTCTTGTCTGTATTAGGCCTGTGAATAATCCATCAGACTTTTATTGAAAGTGACTTGATTTCAAATATTCTTGGTGATATTGAAATCTGTTTCTGATTCTTGTGTTGCAGCCATGCCTATGTGGGACAGGATTACAGCATCCAGAAGAACATCGGTAAAATTTCCTTGGAACAGATTGATCCAGTGAGTATTTGAAGTACGATGATCCTAAAATGGAACAAATGTACAAATTTTAGTTTTAGGCACAGCCCGAACCAGTAGCTCATTCAGTATTATACTGGTCCTAGGGTTAGGGTTAAAAACAATACTTTCTACTTATGACAGTAAGCACAGGAATATTAATAAACACATTTTATATTATCAGCAACGTAGTCAGAATCTTAACAGTTTGTGTTGCTACCATGAGAACTTCATGACCATATCAGTTTGAACTGCATGCATTTAAAGTAACAGTAACTCTGGGGCTTTGCTTCTTTTATGGGTTTTATGGAAATACAAGCAAATTCACCAACGCAGAAATTATGTGTACAAGTTTATAGGCCTTATTTCTGAAATTTGTGGACAATAAATTAGTATGTTGGTTTTCTTCAGTGGCTGAACAGATACCCAGCTGGCTAAAACCAATACAGGTGTCCCATTTAATTCTCAGCTTATCAACATCTGTTTGCTGTAACTTTGGAGGTCTTAAGAATGATGTTAAATTATAAAAGAAGGTTAAAACAGTATTTTTTTTTTTACATATAAGACTGATAATGCCTTAGTAGTTTGCTTAACAATTATCATTGATTATTATGTTAATTGTTTATGTACGTACTGGCAGCGTATTGCATTTTGCTGGTCACTTCAATAGCCAATTAAGACAATGGATGCATGAGTGGAGTCTCTGAGTATATCCTCTCTCACCTGTAACTATATAAAATGGTTTACGTTCACTCCGAGTTTCATCTGGCTGATACTCTGTCAAACAAAAGTATCAGTAGTTTCCAAAGTATCAAAGTTTCTAAAAGAACTACTTTACTAGTTGTGTCTTCAATAGCTTAAACAAAAAGAACATCAGGATGTCCCTGTATTTAATTTATTTTCATTAGCGCAGGTAAATACTGATTGAAAACGTCAAAGGCATCAAATTGTATTTAAAATACGATTGCAATTTTAGCTTTAGTGCTTTCTAAGGCTGCACTTTTAAAGACAACAATAAATAAATGTGCAAAATAACAATCTGAGCCAGATTCTGCGGGAACAAGATCCAGTTATACACCAGAACATCTCATATATGTAAATCTCCAAATCCAGCACTCCTTACATGTACATGAAAATTAAAAACATAAGTAAAATTTTATTTAAAAATAGTTTAGTAAAACTGCTTATGTGTGCAACCTGCCTTTCAAACACTCAGAGGGTCAGTGGTCCCTTATACAGCATTAGGGATTGGGGAAAATGATTTTTTTTAATATGCATCGCGATTCGGATGTTAACGATTCTGAATCGATTAACAAATGTCAATAATGGATAATCAAGCACACTTGCATCTGAACATTCTGTTCTTACACAAGAACTTAGCATTAGCACTCACTGACTGAGCTCTGTAACGCGAGCGTATGGTGGTGGACAAAACTGATTTTGCCTGTCGATTACTCCAATAAATGCCAGTGTTAACAAACAGTCCAGGGTCATACACCCAAAGGCAATAAGTGATCGGTAGACGTAATCCAACAAGGGCGAGACAGACCAAAAGCACGGTAAATCGGCGATAATCCACAACAGTAGAAAGCGCTTAGAAACGAGGTGAGAGCCACGAGACACGAGACACGAGGCAGGAGAGAACTAATAAGGAATAGGTGTGAGCGATCAGAAGGACGGTAATGAGGAGAGTGTGATAGGCTGGGTTTGATCGCCTGAACAGTCCTTATGTGTGATAAGCTCATTTGCACTGTCCCTCGTTGGTATTATTTCATTGCGTCCTATGTTCTGTGTTCAGTGCTGTTATTTACAAGAAGTAATTCAATATTTTGACTCTTCTTTCTGCAGATGCTAATGCTTTTATATTCTGCAAAGCATAATTTGTGTTCTGCGTCGTTTAATTTATTTGTTAGATCCTGGGGATATTGATTCTATGCTCAGAAATGTTGACCTCATTTATTAATATAAAACGGCAGATATTTATTAGATTTTTTATTTATATGGTTTTTGAAATATGCTAAATTGCTTCCATTTGTTTTGTTAATAAAATATTGGAATTAAATTCATCCTGGATTTGATTTAAGTAGTCACATGGTAAAGAAAAAAAACACTCTAAATCGTAATCGAATCGTGAGGTACCTAGAGATTCCCACCTCTACAGAGCATGCATTATTGTGAATCGTCTTGCATTATTGCACATGCTACTGCACGTGCACTTTATGTTGTGTAGTTTATTGTCCTATGTAGCACCTTGGTCCCTGAGAAACGTTGTTTCAATTCACTGTGTAAAGTATTTAAAACAATACTTTTGGGTTCCTTCCTGTATCAAATCTTTTTGCATCATTTTATATTTATACATAAAATAGGATTGTGCATAAAATTCTGTAACTAAAATTACCAGTATATGGTTAGCTTAGCTGCCTGGCTTTTTCTTAAATAAAATCAATGAGCAAATAATTCAAATTATATTAATACAAAAGTCTACCATGGTGCATTAGCCTTTAAATGAAACTAAAATACAGACTTTACAGTCATAGTGCATTTCTATTTTGTAAATCTTTAAAACTTAACCTTAAAAATAAAATACAGACTTCAGTCTTTTAAACCATTTTGCACCAACACTTGTGCTCATGTCAAGCTCTCTCTTCCCCGGGACATTGTAGAATCCAAAGTGTGCCCAAACACTGGCTTTTAACGAAGACGGGGTGGGTCGAATCACGCTCTCCCCCTGCTCCATGCTTCCTGCTCCATGCTAGCGGACTCCATTCAGAAAACAGGAGCTGG
>JAVSBV010011586.1:0-12518 GCA_033117975.1 Parotocinclus spilosoma
GTAGGTGGCAGTAGAGGGCTGGGGAGAAACTCAGGAGTTTTCGGGTAGTGATGCCAGAGACAAAGAGTTTCTTCACGAATATTACATACTGTACACGTTTTTTGGTCCAATTAAGTGGAATTTTGGTCTAAATAAGCAAATAACATTACACGTATATAGTAGGATTTGTTTTTCGGTACTTTAGAACTTGGTCCGAATAAGCGGCTGGTCCCATTAACCGGTGGTCCTATTACCCGGAATCGACTGTAATAGGAATTCAGACTGTAGGGGCGTAGATAGTAGGGGTTGATATTTATGAATGACAAAGCCACTCAGACTGGTGTGAATGGTGTTGTTCTTATGAGACTGTGGATTTAATTTATTTTGAACTCTCTTTCGAGAAACAAAGTTAGAACAGTAAAAGGCAGAGTGCTGTCGGCGTGCACTAGCGGATCTAGTGCTAATTTGATAATGGAAGGCCTTTTAAACTGGAGAGAGAAATTGGAGAAAGGAGACAAAGAGACGAATTCTTAGGGGAGGCAATTTGTGGTTTTTACACAGTGTGAGTAAAAATGCTCTGTCTGTTCAATGGTGAACAAAGATATTTTAGATGTTTGTCAGCCACTTAATAACTAGCTAGATACTAGATACGGTGGCAGCCACAAAAGCTTTTAATTTATGTCTTGTTTTTTATTTTATTTTATTTTATTTTGGGGTTTTTTTGTGGTTATCTATAAGGTTTCTCTTAGACTACATTTAAACTGCAGAGTAAATCCGATTTCTATTTCAAATCCAATTTTTCTACTGATTTTGCTATGAAATGTAAGGAGTAAAAGTACAGAAATAAGTTATTTCATTAGTGATAAATATTCTCAGTCTGTAAGACTTTTTTCAAGGCTTAAGTAACCAACAAGACATCATTCAGCACCTAATTAGCATAAAGCTTGGTCAGTACATGACAAGTTGCTCCGAACTAGCATACATTTTGTTGATATCCAATCCATTTTTCAAGAAAATTTTTGGTCTGTACAAGTTCCCAAAGTTGGGCTAAATTAGCATGGCGTCAACAAAACTAGCATTAAGTCCATAAGAAATGTCTTATATCCAAGGCTTTTCAGTTCAATTATTTGTTTTACATTACTACATTAGTGCTGCCCCCGACAGTGATAAATTTCAAAAATAAAGACTAGTTGCTTAACATTTTAATACAGAACTGTGACAAATCACCCAGAATGCCTATCTATCTGCTCACCATTCAGTCCATGGCTCTTTCAAAGCACAGAACAAGGAGGCACACGAGTCACTTATTATGAGTTATGACTACATTTAGGGGACTTTGGGTAAACGAGCCAAATGCGATGGCACCAGTCGGATGAGGGTCTGCAGTGTCTTTGAGAAGAGTTCATTAAAGCTGATTAATGGCAGCTCTAATGCCACTGACTGAATTTGTGAGATAGGGTTCAAGATTGGGCACCTGTATGCCTGACGCTCTAGTTCAAAGCTGGAAGAAATGACTCACTCAGATAGTTTAGATGAATGATAAATCCGTGGCTTGCTCAGGTTACTCGATGAACTCAGAGTAAGAGATTGTCAAATTTCTCATCTGTTTAAGCAAACACTTCCCTCTGCAGCACCAGTCAAAGATCTGCAGTATGATCAGGGAGTTTTTTCCCTCCATTAATACCAAAGTAATATAAAGTTTTAGCTCAAAGGGCCAAAGTCTTTAAGAGTTCATCAATGTTGGTTGGTCAGAATTAAATTTTATTTTAACAGGATGGAAAGTTCTTTCACAGGTGTGCAACTGAGGCCTACTTCAACCACGCAATGGTGATCTATTCCAAAAGATACATGCTGAATACATGGTTAATAACCTAAGTAAGCAAATCCCAAATGTTAAAGCAGTTCATCTGGACACAAGGTGTTTGTAGAAGAAACGTTTTGTTACTCATCCAATAAGTCTTCAGTCTCAGTTAGATGAAAAACTGCCCCAAGATAACACACAGCACATTTGCATAATGGCCAATATCAACATCACTGCATAACAATGGAACCAGTGATCAGTTCCATATGCAAATGATCCATGGTCATTAATTACAAAGGCTACGTGTTTAATTCACATAGGATTGAGGAACAGCTGCAATCACAGCATTGTAAGATGAGAGGCAACCATCTTGCCTCTTACATGTTTAATTCGTTGTGATGGGAATTTATTTTCACAACAACCCAAACTGGAATGTTTTTTCAGCGTAATAAGGCAAAAAAGTCATGTAAATGTGAAGAAAAAGGAGTACTATAAACACTTGTACATAGGACCTACAGTAACAGTGGCTGCTTGGTGGGAACACTTGGTAAGTCTTAACCCAGAGGCACTACCAGTGGCAAAGTGTTCACAATGGCACAGTACAGGGATTTACCACATCACTGAACAATGCAAAATCCAAAAGCTGTACAATCTTGACCAGCAGAGCAGGACCTGAAACACTAAACTACATCCAAATGCTGAACTAAACAAAAGTTATGTTCATGTTAGTTTATAGCCCTTTGACCTTGCATGTACAACCAGCATCAATGGTAATTTAGCATTCATCTTAACCAACAAAACATTCAATATTATACTAGAATGTTTTCCATCTGTCAGCATAATGCTTGTTGATGAGCCATATCATCCTACATGGCTCTTCTCTGACCTGTGACAAGTGACAAGTGCCTGCACCCACCTATAAAACTGTCAGGATGATATGGACTGCAGAGCCACATACTACATTCTATGCATAGCCACATTTACAGCATTTAGCAGACGCTGTTATCTAGAGCGACCTACATCTTTTTTTACAGTCTTACAGTCCAAGCAATTGGAGTTTAAGGACTTTGCTTCAAAGACCCAACAGCATTGGAAGTGGTGGTGTTTGGGGCCTTTATCCAGAGCGACTTATAAATGCGCTTTGGAGTTTACCTAGTGGACCAAACTTAATGTAAGTACAAGCAAGCAATAGCCAAAGAACACAGTCCAACAAGAACCTGCTAGGATCTGACACAGGTAAAAATCAGTTCCCCTATGACACATTCAGGGTTCCACAGAAAGCTGACCAATTATAGTCTGCTGTGTCTAGCTCATACAGTATGAGTCCTCCTTTCAGAATATACAGTGTACAGAGAGTAGTAGTCTCTAGGTTGATGGTCTTAATATCAGTGGAAAAGAGGATTATGGAGTAACAAATCCAAGTTTGAAAATTTTGGGTCCAATCATTAACAGTGTTATATGGTCATAAAAAAAAAAAATTATTAATCAATGAAACAACAAATCTAATGATGGCCTAAGACTTTTACACAGTACTCTATGTTGCTATACCTGTACATTGAGTGCGAAGGCATACATGAAAGCCAAGTTTGTACAGTTTCTGTCAGTATTTCAAAATAATTGACACTAAAATTAAGACCATGAAGTTTTCTTATCCTTGACAGCAGAGCTTTTAAAGGTTTAACCATAAAGTCAGCTTTTTTAAAAACCAAGGTTATAGCGTGTTGTAGAATGAACATGAACTCTCGCACATTCTGTACTTACATACATTAGAAAACTGTATCTTTTAACTGCATAATCCTCTGAGTTCAGAAAGGCTTGCATAATTAGATAGTCTCAAGGGACTGAATAGTGCAATATTTTTTATTGAAGACGCTTGGTTTGGAACGCTGTTCTGACAGATATTATCACTATTTTAAAGAAAAGTATAATCTGTAGTATAAATACAACATAAGTCACACAGTTAATTTGCTGGTTCCTGACAACAGGGACCAAGTCCCAACAGGGCCTATGGGCCACTATGGGTTACTTTTTCTGTAACGGGGTAATGTTACACATTACAGTTAAATATTTTATGATCACATATTACTTGCATTACACATGTCATTGTATTAAAAAATATATTTTAATACCCAAAACATAAAACATGTCCTTTGTTTTCTGTTTTCTGTGATTTTCTGCGTTGACATACATCACTCAAGTTATTAAAAGTATGAAATTATCCTTCCCATAATTTAAGTTTAGTAAAAAAAAGTTGTGTATTCACTGTTACTTACGTTTTACTGAACGTTGTAGTTTTTTGAAACAATAGTAAACCCAGTGCACATGGAATAAAACAATCTCAGATGTGGGCAGTGACGGTATAGTTACTGCAAAAAAGTAATCTGATTACTGATTACTTCTTTAAAACGTAACTTAGTTACTTCACTGATTACTTGAGTTTAAAAGTAACTAAGTTAGATTATAAGTTACTTTTTTAGTTCCATTCAGCAGCTGAGTTAGACTGGAAAGAGCTCGGTATAATTATGGTTATCATTTTTTAACAATTCTTGTAATATGTATTGGCTATACCTTTATTCTGGCATAAACAGAATGAACATTTTTGTTTTTTGTGGAATTGTGTTTTTTTTTAAACCGCTAAATGTAAAAACCACAAGCTATGAAAGCATTTGTTTATTATTGTTTACAATTTTATGTTTTTAGATATATTTAAATATATCTGTAGATCTCTTTGGCTACTTATCATGTATCTGAAAATTTGTATCACATACATGTAAATGTAAATGTATCTGCTTGTTTTTTTCAATACCTATATAAGTGATCAAATTAAATCATAGTATTAAGAGTATTTCTGAAGACCGAAGAATGACTCTCATAAGCCCATGTGGAAAATGATTCATTTTAATGAACATATATTAAACTGACTGACCTAATATATTCTGTTTAAAGGCTTTAAGACTCATCAGTGCTCTTGTACTGTCAACATGTTTTTCAGATTCACCTACTAATGAAATATCCTGTTAATGCTTTCTGATCCAAACACAGGGCGTGATTAAGTGGTTCCAGCTCCTCCTCGTCCACAAAAGCCCTGAAGAAAAATCAGAAACTGAAGTGCTGAAGTGATAGCCAGAGTCAGAATTGATTTTAAAAGCATTTGATCAGGGGTTTAAGGATCTTAATGGCTTTATCACCCACATTAATCTTTCAACGTCTGAAAGGTTGTGCTCCAAATCGAGTTTTAACATCATCAAGTTTTATTGAATGTCCCAGAAGTAAAATAGAGGAACAGTGCAGATATAGTCTGATGCTTTTATAGTACTTTAATCTGGAACAAAACCAGCTGTCTGTACGTTACCCACCAGCTACAGTATGTCTATTATCTATACATTCCAAAAAATTCACTTGTTTGCTTAATTATTTAGTACTTAAATAATGTGCTATCACAATACAATTCGTATTATCCTACTCATTTATCATTTTTAAAGTAACCGCAAATTAGAAATCCTATAATTATTGTTATTTTGTGTTTTTTTTTATTGTAGTATGCATTGTTTAATATGTGGAGCTGCTTATGCCACCGTCCACATGTGTGTGTGTGCGTGGTATAGATTGGCACACTGGTCAAGGGCCTTGAGCCTTGTGCTACTGGTTAGGCCCTAGCTCCCTGTGACCCTCCCCCCATGAGTTGGATTAAGCAGGTATACAAATAAATTAGTCATCGTAATTAATTTGTGTGTGTATGTGTGTGTGTGAGTGTATGCTTGTGTGTGTGTGTGTGTCAGTGTGATGGTTAAGCCTGGAATTATTAAGTGCCTGGAATCAAAAATGAGGCTGGTAGGTCAGGACGAAACAGTCAAGGCTTTTCAGAGGAAAACAAACAGGCGTTTCATTACGAGGGAGAAAAACTTTCAGGGGGCCTCCTAGAGAAGCACATGATCTCACTGAGACGCACACACACACACACACACACACACACACACACACACACACACATTAGATGGAAAAAATGAAATGATGTGAATTTACAGTTTTCTATTATTAAGAGCTTTTTTGTTTAAGACTAACTGAATGATTCTGATTTATATAATGGAACATCATTGTATTGCACATTTAATGTTTGATCAGCTCTTACTCAGCCCTCTGCCACCCGTGCCTGTGTGATGCCTGACTTGGAGCGACTCAGAAGGGTCACCCTTGTGGTAGGCTAGTCCGGAGTACCTTATGAGACAGACTACCTATTGCTATTACAAAAATCATAAAAAGTACTTAAATGGATTTCAGGTGAAATATTTTTGAAGAAAAGGTAGATATTTGCAGAAATTGAATAATAATTGCATGTTTAAACACCATTAGAGGTTCCAGTGTAACCATAGCTGACAGCATATCTGTGCTATGTTTTATATTGTATATGTAAGGGGCTCTGGCAAAATTAGGCACTTCTTGCCAGGGCAGGCACCGAGCCACAGCCAGCTGAAGTAAAGAATCAATAAACTTTCAAAAGTGAGACCGGGAAAATTTCGAAAAAGACCCAAGAACAATAAAAAAAAATTGGCCCAGAAGCACATAAATTGACCCAGTTCACCATTTATTTTGAAAAGCTTCCCATTGAAGGCCTTTTGGCATCATCAATCTGTATGTGATAAAGCTATGCTAAATAAATCAATTTCGTTCAAACAGCAAATCCAATGATGGTCTGCAAAAGTTTATAACTTGGTCAATTTTCATCAGATTCCAAAAGTAATTTTCATTTTTGTAAAGCTCTCAGTCGCTTGTATTTACATGCCATAAATTACTTTTGAGAGAAGGGCCTGGTTTTGTCAGAGCTCCTCAAATTTGTAACTCCGTATCCCGGTCTATAGCATGATGGAAATTATGTGGGCTGGTGAGCCACATCATCATTCATAGCTCTCCTCTGACCCTTTTCTCCTTCCACAGTAAGCTGAGCAATTACAGCATGCTGTTCCCTACCAATAATTACATCCTTTCCAATTAGCTTCCTTGTCTGACCTTTTTACTCCCCTGGTGATTGTCCTAACTTGATTAGAGGATTTTGGTGGCTTAGTGGTTAATGTACTAGACTATGGACCAGAAGGTCCAGAGTTCAAATCCCACCTCTGCCACAGTTGGGTCCCTGAGCAAGGCCCTTAACCAACATTTGCTTGGATTATAAGACTGTATTAATTGTAGGTTGCTCTGAATAAAGGTGTCTTCTAAATGACATAAAATGTAAATACTTTGTAAATGTAAATCTACATTATCTGGAGTCACACTAAAGACTCACACTAAAAACTTTTACATCAAAGAGTTCAAAGGACTAATTAACTCACCACCACTGAGCTCCCCGGAAAACTCAATACATTTCTAAATCTATACCAATCTCCGTACACTAAGATCCTGACCAATCACCATGTACTAAATTCAATCAGTGTTCTTAGGGGCTAAAAAGTCCCCATACACAAGTGTGAACACACATCAAATATATCACAGTTCTAACAACTATGAATAAGTTCATCTGCTCTAAAAGGACCTTTGTCCATGTTTCATTTCATGTATTGTTTCTGTGCCTAGTTAGCATCCCCCATTACTGTCTTTGCTTGTATTTGCGTGGGTCGTCAGCCATAGCACCGTCAGCGTGTTTAGTATTAGCGAAGTATGTATTAATATTGATTGTCAGGGTTTAGCACTGTCTGCCTGTACTAGTTTTGTCTGCTATTAGCATCTGTTTGGATTAAGGTTCCCTTGTTGTGTTCTTTTTGTCAGCATGTATGAGTATCGTCTGGTCCTGTCTACACGCTGTGTGAGTTTTAGAGTTGTTTGATTTTGATCTTTGTCTGTTAGTGTTATCCAGGGTCTCTAGTATTAGCATTAGCTGTTAGCTTGTGTCTTACTGTGTTTTCAGTGTACCACCACGGCCGTGTCTTTGCCCCTGATGTACCTACAGTGTGACAGCGGTCTTATCGAGGTGCAGTTTGGATCAGTTCATCATTCCATGGCAGTTTATGGGTCAGATAAAAGTGGTACGTGTGGGCGTAAACTGGGCCATTGCTCATTCACTATCCAGGCAAGGGATCAGGCTCAGCGGTGACAGCATCCATGAATAAAATACCCAGAAAAACGATGTAATGCTTCACACACATTTTGCTTTCCACATCAAGTGGATTTTCTGACCGTTTAAAATGTATTATGGTGAACAATTTGAAAACAAAGGCCATTTGTGTCACAAGATAATGAAGACAATAGAAGCCGCGATCTAGGAACATATGCAGGTCATACCACGCTGTTTATCTATGCACGAAGCAGCACCTGGATCCTCAGAGATCGATATTTTGTTCTGCTATCAAGTAAATGACTGTTTGGAGAAAAGTAATGGAAGCCTTTGAAAGGAGGGTGAAATTCTGCATCATATTAAATCCAAGCTCCTTGTTTATTTTACTTTGAGACCTTGGCAGTGTAAATACTTTTGGATGCAGGGTTAGACTACATATTTTGACAGTCAAAGTGGTTGTTGTGCTGTCTGGTTGTTTTATAGCCCTGAGGCGTGGAGGATAAAGCAAATTAGAACCTGACAGCTTGCAGCAAATTACACAAGTAACGTTAAAAATGTAGAGATTTAAGATATGTCTTAATGTCGCTTCTCATGTAAGCTTGTCCACGTGGGTTTTCTCCGGATCCCGCAGTTTTCTCCCACAGTCTAAAGACATGCTTTTGGTTACGCTAAACAGATTACGCTAACAGATTATGCTAAAGTGGCCCTAGTGTGTGAGCGTGTATGAGTGTGCCACAGATTGGCACCCTGTCTAGAGTAGTTCCTGCATTGAACCATATGCGGCCGGCTAGGTACCAAATCTCCCACAACACTGTCAAGGATTACGCAGATTAGAATATGAATGGATATTACAACTGTACAATACAAGTAATTGTGGGTTAAGGGCCTTGCTCAAGGACCCAGCAACAGTAGCTGGCCAGAGGTGGTATTTAAACCCTACACTTTCCAGTTCATAGTCCAATACTGTTAAGCAACCTATATTAAAAAGCAATTACAAAAGAGACAGCTTACATAAAACATCTAAAGAGATAATCGACTTTGTGTGGCAGAGCTATTGTTTAACAATACAATAGTTTGAAAATTTTTGAAGATTGTTTTGTAAATTGTTCCAGGAAGAAACTGCATAAAACTTAAATACTGTCTTCCCCAAGTCAGGCTGATGCTTCACACTCAAGACAGACATAAATGGTAGTTCCTCCCTTATGTTTTCACAAATTTGATAAAGTACTGTATGTTTGAATGCAGTATTTTAATTCTCAACGTATAAAGCTTTTCATTTAGAATTCTTAAAAAAATTCTACTTTGGTCTCTTTAGTCCACAAAAATGTTTTAGGAAATGCATGCACTTTATTGTTGTTAGAAACAAAATTCCTCTGATTGTGTACTCATGAACATTAACATTACCCAGCCCGAGAGAGGCCCTTAGTTGCTTAGAAGTTACCCTTCTTTTGTGACCTTGTGAACTATTACACACTTTGCTCTTATAGTTATTTTTATTGCTTGACCACGTTTGTAGAGGGAAATGATTATCTTGAATTTTCCCCATTTGTAGACAATCTTTTTAGCCTGATAGACATCAAAAACCCTATTTCTACTTTTATCCGTGCCACAATACAGTTTGGTGTTGTGAAAATCAGACTCTAATTGATCCCAGTTAAGTACAGCAGGTTGTCTATTCGTACTTGATTGTCGTGCCAAAGGCAGCAATTCAACCTTTTTATGTGGGTGCATTAATTTTTATCAAATGGTTTGAAACTGGGACATTCTAAAGGGTTCACAAATTTTCAAGCACCACTACAGATAGCTGGCTAACCAATACATCCTGGCTCTAACTATCAAAATAAGTCCTTTTGTTAAAAATGTCATTATCTACCTTTAGCCCAGATCACAGATCATATTGATTCAGGACGACCACCCAAACCTTTAGGTCCTTCATTAAGTGTGGTGTTTGATCTGTCTTAGAAGCAGAGCTACGGATGGGGGTTGGAGGATTGTGACAGATTGGCTTGTTAAGCTTAGGAAAAGCATCATTAACCAGAATCTCTTTCTGGATGCCATCCAGATCGACCACCGTCTGAATACCAGTCCATTTGCTGAATGGGCTCCTAGTCAACTAAACTGCTGAGGTTATAGGAAAACAATCAATCATGATTATGCAGATCTTCTCTTTATATATGAGATCTGGATGACCACACAATATACATCTTAGACATGCCGTTTTGGAACTACTGTAAGACCTACTGTGTTTGCCATTCCGTTTTGATTCCCACAGCTATTCACTGCTGACTGATTGCCAGGTGCAGTCTTTGTGCTTTAGACACATCTGAAGGTGCAAAAGTGTACAGATCATAATGAACATGTAAAGGTAAAATAGCCCTGAGATGCAGGTTTGGTGTAAGGCACTTCTCTTTAAAGTTTCCAACTGTTATTTTAATGCAGAACAGTGTGTGTTTCTGCTCAATTCTGGAGTATCCTGGTAATCTGATATCACAGGACCACAGTGACTGAACTACCTCTAAAACCAAAGATATGGCCATTGTTGTTGGCAGATTCATCATGGTGACTGGGTCAACCGACTCGCTTTCAATTATGTACAATGCCTTTAAAGACGTTTTGCATTGTAGACAAGTAGCAGACTAGGCTCCAGATCGCCCAGATGGACCTCACCTGTAGATGATCGCTTCATCTAATGATTATCACGATCAGCTCTTACAGTTTGATTTTCCAGCATCCAGACACAGGTTTCACTTTCACTACACCACTGTCTCTACCTGGACCATTTCCTGTGCTTTGCAGAAGGAAATATGTTGTTCTAGAGCCCATTAAGTGTCCTGGCATTGACAACCAGCCACAACTGTCATTGTTTGCAGTGATGTCATAAATGAGAAACCTGGACTGGAGCCGATAGGGACTGGAGCCTTATGGTCGTAGCTTTTAATCCAGGTTTTGTTTGTGCATGAATGCCTTGTGGTGAGCGCTTCAATCTTTCCTTTGTTGTGGAGCAGTACACTGCCCCAACTGATGTTGTAATGGATAAGGATCTAGAGGTCCATTTACAACATCTACAGACATCTGCAACTGTACCACAAGATACCATACACAACCTGTTTGCCTCCAATGCCTAGCCAAATCTCACCTTCTATCCAAACTAGAGGTGGCATGAAACCAAGAACATATATTTTTGTTCTCGTATTGTAATTACTTGTATTGCAACCAGGGTGGCTTGGTGGGTAGCACCAACCCTCACAGCAAGAAGGTCCTGGGTTCAGTCTCAGGGTGGAGCAGCCTGGGTACTTTCTGTGTGGAGTCTGCATGTCCTCCACGTGTCTGTGCAGGTTTACTCCAGGTACTCCGCTTACCTCCCACAGTCCAAAAAATGTGTGTTTGCTTAATTGATTACTCTAAATTGGCATTGACTTGTGTTTATATGACTATTTCTGATATAACCTTGTGTGTGAGGCTGAAATGGCCACTGGTAAGCAAACCAAATTAACAATAAACTATTGTCATCACATTCTGCTCACAAAAATCAGGGGATTTTACATTAGGGATAATTCAATCCTTTATATTATCATTGTATAAAGCTTTTTAGTTTATTGTTAATTGGGTAAAGTTATTGAGTGTAGTTATTTTTTAAGGTCATTTTTTCATTGAGTGTAGTAATACTAATTTTGCTTGAATTCACATCTAAATTCAATGCCTGTTCATTACAAATCATTTATTCGCCCATGCTCTCATCATGCTCTTTTTATGGCAGCATAGTGTTTTTCATTGTGATGATTCTCTTACTGCATTGTACAGTTCGCAAAGTCCAGCCGTACATGATCATGCCGAATACACAGAGTTCTAAAGAACTAACTCAGGAAGACACAAACACAGTACAGGGAGCTAAGAACAGGATATACTAGACAAGGTAGGAACAGGAACCAACGTGTGAGGAGAGGAGACGTGTGATCAGACCTGACAGGGAAGTGAACAGGAAGCTGGGTTTATATAGAGAAAGCACAACAGGCTGTCATTAAGCAGCCTGCTGTGGAAGGACAAAAGAGTCAGAGGGGAGCTATATGGAATAATGTGGTGAATGGGCTCTTCCCAGTACACATCATCCTGTCAACAGTTTAGCTCAGACATATTTACGTATACTGGTGACATACTGTATATACACTGCCCACAAAAATTAGGGGACATTTCAGAGCAGTATAGATTTTATGTAGTTTTAAATCAAATAATTAAGTGCAACTTACTATTTTCAGGAAGAAAAAAACGTAGTGTACTGTAGATTCGGGCTGAAACGAATAATTATTTAGGTAGGCGACCATTAAGTAGATAGATTTTTGGATTAGTCGATTAGTCATTAAGCACTTGTTCCAGTGCAGATCTTTTGTATTTTGGGTTCAGAAACCATATTTATTTACTTATCTTTTTAAGATCCTGCAATTAATCCCAGGGTGGAGTGGTCTGGGTCCTTTCTGTCTGGAGTTTGCATGACCTTCCTGTGCCTGCATGGGTACACTCTGGGTACTTTCCTCAGTCCAAAGAAATGAGTTTTAGGTTAATTGATTATGGCAAATTGGCATTGACTTAAGTGTGTGTATATATATATATACAATTGATTCCAGTTAATAGGACCACCGGTTAATGGGACCAGCCGCTTATTTGGACCAAATCCTAAAGTACCGAAACAAATCCTATTAT
>JAVSBV010011605.1:0-12517 GCA_033117975.1 Parotocinclus spilosoma
TTTTCTTTCAAAAATAAGGAAATTTCTAAGTGACCCCAAACTTTTGAACGGTAGTGTATATATATATATATATATTTTTTTTTTTTTTTTTTTGGCATTTCTCGGATCCACCGCAGCACCATTGGTTGAAATTGTTTTTAAAAAATTACAATAATTTTTTTAAAAATCTTTTTTCGCCCTCTGGTGGAGAGCCAACGGTTTTCCTCTGTTCATGAAATTTTTTTCCAGATTCACTTTAATTTAATTGTAGGTTAAATAAATGTTATTTTTAAATAAAAAAAAATATTTGTATTTCTTCCTCCTTCCTTGTATTGATTCCACATAGTCCCTATATATTTACATTTTTTTCTTCCCTCCTCAGTAGATTCTTAAGTATGGACATCCGAGGAACAAGCAATTAAAAAAAGTCTGGCCTTATCTGTTGTGTTATTTTAAAAATTTTGTGCGAACTTTTTATTTGTTTTCTCAAGGTCTCAAATGATGCTTCTATTATAAGAATAAACGTTTGTTCGAGATTTCACGACTCATGAAGACATGTAATTTTTTTCAGATCTGAAGACGCTGCCTGTGATAATAAGCTATTGGCTTTTTGTAGGTTTGTGCTGTCCAACGTTCACATGTTTTGAAATGGACATTGGCTGGATATCACCATAGTTACATAACAATAATATTAATTACCACACAATAAGAAAACATTAGTACAGCACTGTACAATTCGAATTCTTACCTCTGTATCCTTTAAAACTAAAAACACATACCGAAAAAGGAACACAACAAGAAGGTCCCGGGTTCAATCCCAGGGAGGGGCGGCCTGTGTCCTTTCTGTGTGGAGTCTGCATGTCCTCCCCGCCCCGTGTCTGTGTGGGTTTACTCCGGGTACTCCGGTTTCCTCCCACAGTCGAAAAACATGCGTGTTAGGTTAATTGGCGTTTCCAAATCGTCATTGACTTGCGTATGCAAAACATCCCAGCCGTGTTACTGGAAACAGCTGCACGCCGGTCCCAAGCCTGGATAAATGACGCGAGGTGGAGAAAGCAATGGCAAACCAATCCACTATCCTGCCGAAATACTTAATGGATCACATCGATGAAGGACAGAAATGTGTAGAGATCCATGATCCATCAAGTGACCGAGGGCGGGCTGCGACTGTACGCTTAATCCCATCCCCCATTATAATTCTTAAGACCTTGACCATCTAAGCAAATTATTCGATGGACGTTAAATGGCCAGACCTGTATCATGCCACTATCACAGCATTCTTGATTTTAAATTATTATCACAATAAATGGTTTCTTGACATTAAATGATATTTTTAGATAAAATCCACTCACATGATTTTGGGAATTTCTGGGATTATATGATAATTTCCTTATGATCTTGAATTACGTCCAGCAATAAATAGTACATTAAGTACTTAGATGATGTGTTTTGTCTTATATTTCTCCTCAAATTTGAAATTCTCTCTTTTTTAATATTCACCAGTTATGTTATAAATAATAATGCTATTAGTATTTCAATAGTTTATATATGAATATACAGTAAATCAGTTCTTCAGACACATCATTTCATTATCTTGACACACAACCATCTGTACGGTGAACCTCCAGATCAAGGTGAGAATGAATGCGTACTACTAACCCCCATTTAACCTCCAGTGAAGCAGACGTGCCGTTTCTGTAGACCTTATGGTTGCAGGTTAGTCACCAGTGGTTTTTGTCTGGACCCAATGAATATAATTATTTTATTTCCAACAAACGTGCTGTCTGAACAAGAGCAAGAGCAACTTTGCAAGTACTATAGTTTGGCTGCACCTGGATGACTTCGGCAGCACCTGTAACCGTGACAGATACCCTCTGGTCAACACACTGGAGAGTGATCTGTGAAACACTATACAGTGTAATAAACACCTTATGGTTATCCGCTGTCCACAGTACTGTATTTTGCAATATACAACCCAAATTAAAAAGTTGGGACAGTACGGAAAATGCAAATATATGATAAAAAAAACCATATTGTTCCTCACGTGTAGCAGATAATAGTCAGGATGATCCTTTTCGTCTCTAATCCAGAGCACAGAGCATCTATTTGACCAAAATATTCATTTCAGTTGTGTGATGGTCCATCCCATATGTCTCTGAGTTCAGGAAAAAAGTCAAAAATAGGATGCTGTGTGCTTCAGAGCAAATGTGAAAAAGACCATTCAGAGTATTATAGTCCAAAAGCCAGGTTTTTCATTGTATGGGGCTGTGTCAGTTTATGTGGTTTCAGTTCTGTAACGGAAGCATTAACGCACACAAGTAATTGAGGTTTTAGGGCAACATTAATTCCTTCAAGATGTTGGGAGAGTCATCGTCCTCACCCAGTGCCGTTACAGAGCAATCAGGGACTGTGGTAGCCTAGTGGTTAAGGTACTGGACTCTCAAAATCCCAAAATCCCACCTCTGCCTAGCTACCACAGTCTTAACCCACAATTACTTGGATTGTAAGATTATATCAGTTGTAAGTCGTGGATAAGGGTCGTCTGCTAAATAATGCAAATGTAAATCAGTGAGGTGGTTTATATGCATTTTCTATTAATGTCCATGTATTTAACAGCAAGACAACGCAAAACAAGTCAAATAATAATTATAGTCACCTGTTTCATTATAAATCACATCATTATTTCATTGCTTTAATTCACTGGGATGGAATTAAGCGTACAGTCGCAGCCGACTCTCGGTCATTTGATAAATTATCAGGGATCTCCACACATTTCTGTCCTTCATCGATGTGATCCATGAAGTATTTCGGCAGGATAGTGGAGTAGTTTGATATTGCTTTTTCCACTCCTCCCCATTTATCTGGGCTTGGGACCGGCGTGCAGCTGTTTCCAGGCTGGGGTGTTTTGCATACGCAAGTCAATGACAATTTGGAGACACCATTTAACCTAACACGCATGCCTTTGGACTGTGGGAGGAGACCACATGAAGACTCCACACAGAAAGGACCCAAGCTGCTCCACCCTGGGATTGAACCCGGGACCTTCTTGTTGCGAGGCAAGCGGTGCTACCCACCTTGCTGCCCACTGTAATCGCTATAGGCCACACATTTGAAAAAGACTGAAGGATTTTAGAAAAATGATTTGTTTATGTAATTATAATTTATGTAGGATTTAAATAGGATAGACAACATGTAATGGGGAAACCTCTTATCTGTGCACCTCACAAAACACCATAATTGTCTGTACCTCAGAGGGTCCTGTGATTTTTGGATCTGCTAGTGAGGCTGCCTTAGGAACGGCCTTAGATGACCTTGAGTGTGAATGGCTGCGTTCGACCAGGCAACGGTCCGTAATTGCACAGCCAGAGGGCTCAGGTTGATACATCATACCCCTTACATAGAGGTTTTTTTACTGAATAACAGCAACCAAATCACAGCCAGGTGTTTATATGGCTCCACCTCCTGCCTTCTCCGGTGTACAGAGGTAGAACGGGAAAAAACGAGCCAGTGAAGACTCTGTGGTTGTGTGTACCTTCTGTTCTCTGTGCTGCACAGGCTTGAGTTGATCATACATTGCAGGGCCTTAAAGTTCCACTGCAGTATGTTAGACCCAGAATTCTGTATTATAACTGCACCCACTCTGCAGTGCTCAACACGTTTATTAAATAATATTGGGTATGGTTAGGGCCAAATTGTTGTAGCCCATCAGGATCAAGTAAATGTTGAGCACCATGGTTTTTGAATGCAGAGCCTTTCTGCACCTTTTATTTAACTACTGCTCACAAAAAAATCTTATTTTTGTGAGCAGTAACAAGGTCAATTAGTTTGTCTTTTAAAAATGTTTAGTTTGGAATTCACTTTGTGTTATGATTATGTGGGGATGATATTTTCCTAGAAGGGTAGAAGATCTGACATTTTATCCATTTATTAGGGAAGCTGCTTCTTTAAACAAACTTTCTTTTGAAAAACCAGAGAAGTCAAATGCTTTCCATTAGGTTACTGAGGTTGGGGATAGGTGTGTATACTACAGAGTGAGTCAAAAATCACAGGACCCGTCACATGCTGCCAAAACTACTGTTGAGGTTTCATCAGATGATCACTACGTGCCATATCGTCTATAGTCCTCGTCGCTCTGGATGTGGCTATGAAGGATGTAACAGTGCTGTGTTAAAATGATGGTCTTTATTGGTGTTGGAAATGAAATTTTTGTGTTGTTAACATTTGAACGATACAACCAGTTTGCAAATCTGATTGCAACAATTGTTTTCTGAGACAATTCTGGTCTTCTTTGTTAACGTACATGGGAAAAACTTCCATGGGAAGAACTTACCCTTGATTCAATATCTTAGCTTACAAGATGAAGGCCATGTTCCTGACATAGGCTAAAAGATAGGCCCCCTCACCCATTACTTGCTGGGGTATTCAGATATTTCATTCTCCCTTTTTTCTTGTAATATAAAAGGGTGTCCTGTGTCTATTGACTCACCCTGTAGATTAGGTTAGGGGTAGGGTTGTGTATGTGTAGCATTAATTGCCAGCATCTAAATGTCAATGGAAAGTCCCCACTAGGATAGTGCAACAAACGTGTACATGTATGTGTGCGTGTCTCCATGGTACGATTTGTTGTGTATTTCATTTTGTGCAGTAGGAAACTTGCAGCAGTTTGTTAAGGGGTAAGCTTTTAAGACTTTTCACACAAATATTCCTTTAATTAATACCTGTGTGCAAAATTTAATTTACTTTTTAAAAATGATAAAAACATCTCATATTTAAATAAGCCATTTTTCTGATGATCCAGGTTCGTGTACTGATTGCAATGCACTGCAAATCTCTCTGAATTGATGCTTTGTCACACTAATTTTGCACTTATCCAGATTTTATATCTATGTCAGTAATTGTTTAACATCTGAAACAAGCTGTGATGATCTTGTACATTTGATACATTTAAACAGTTTCAATTTCTCCCTTTGTTATGCTCAATTAAGCATTTCAAACATTATTTGAAACAAACTTCATGTGTGCATGTTATTATTCGAGCTGATTGAAGTGCCTGATGCAAGATAACAAAATGTCATCACTGTATAATGTTTAAGGGTTGTGATTGAATACAGAAGCAATACGTATTCGCTTATTGTCTAAATTCATAACATTACAAATCAGAACGTGACCTAAAGTAGCACTGATTTCAATGCCTATTGTCATAGATTCAGAAACGACTTACAAATAATACAGCCTTAGAACCCAAGGAATTGTAGGTTAAGGGCCTTGCTCAAGGACCCAACTGGAGTGGGATTTGAACCCAAGGCCTTCTGCTCCATAGTCCAGTACCATAACCACTAGGCCACCACAGTCCACACAAAACGGACAGAAACCACTTTTAATGTTAACCTGTAACATTTGACTAGTTATGCGTTAGTGAGCGCTACACAGGCTTTAATATAAATATATTCAAATATATTTAAGGAACGGTTTGTCAGTAAACAGATTAGTCAGTAATTAAGATGAAGAGATTAAGAGTTTTATATAAATGTAGGGCAATATTTAAAGGATTTTAGGATAGTTGTGTTTAAGAGTGTAACAATTACGCTATTAGGAAAGTAAGAGCACAGAGTCGGTTCTTTAAGAATGATTCTTTCATGGTGGAAATCGATTCGCAGCCATTAGGAAATCAAACGTATTCGAGCAGTTTTAACAGTAGTTTCATCTCCACACACATATATAATTCGTAGAAGTTTATAATATTAGAATCGGTCAGGAATTGAACTGCGCTGTTCAAAAGAATCAGTGAATCACAACGAGCATCAAGTAGTAAATCTGATGTGAATCACTGTCAGTAAATCTCAGCTTGAGTTTGGTTCCTCCCCGGAAAAGAGGAAACAGCGGGGTCCAGACGCATTTAATGATTTTCTTACATTACATTACGTTTTGAAGGCGCTATGGGGCTGAACAAAACTGTAACGGCAGACACTGGAGGTAAGCAGCATAACTACCATGCAGCGCTGAGAACAGATTGTGTGTTGCTTATTGTGTGACTGAAAAGGAAGTGCACTTTCTTCAGCGCTTTCATTTTTGGGAATGAGACGAGACCATGGCCAAGCGATCCGGTTAGTTTGAACCCGCCTATCACGGCGCGTCAAATAAACAAGCATAGCCTGCACGATCACCGATCAATTCTTATGTACTATAAATAGCGTTATGTGGAGCTGCTGCTTCTGGAGGATTTGTGTTCTAATCGCCGTTATCTGGCCTGTGATCACGTGAACGCTTAGTACTTTCAAAAGCTTTAGAATTAAAATATGTCCGACGTCATCATTTAGTCAATTTGTTCATTATCTGCCACTTAATCCACAAAGGCCAGCCGGTGCCCACCGGCAGGGGCAGGGACAACCCTAGACGGGGCGCCAATCCATCACAGGGCACACACACAGTCACACACTTTAGAGAATTAACACGCATGTCTTTGGACTGTGGGAGGAAACCGGAGTACCTGGAGTAAACCCACGCAGAGCCGGGGAGGACAGGCAGACTCCACACAGACCCAGACTGCTCCACCCTGGGATTGAACCCGAGACCTTCTCGCTGTGAGGAAGCTGTGCTACCCATCGTGCTACATACAGTACAAACGATATTCACATATACTACAGCTTCCATTTATTTATCAGTTACTTTAATAATAACACAAACAGTTGTAACACTTTCTCTTTGGTTTTCATTGAGTTCAAGTTAATACAAAATAGGGACTTGACAATTCAAACCAGTTGACTTTGTTTAGCAGACACCTGTCACAGTGAACATACCTTTCTTACACTACATGGCCTGATCAGTTACATTTCAACCAGGTAAATTTATTTAGAAGAGCCATTTTTTGCTGACTGATGTGACGGTGCTTTATAATGGGCTTTATGTGTTTATATATATATATATATGTATATATATTGGCTTGGGTCCTTTCTGTGTGGAGTCTGCATGTCCTCCCCGTGTCTGCATGGGTTTACTCCGGTTTCCTCCCGTTAGGTTAATTGGTTACTCAAAAAATTGCCATTGACTTGTGTATATATAAATGCCGGGTATTGAGATGAACTTGTGTATGGATATAACCTTGTGTGTGTCGCTTACATGGCCGCTGATGCCGATAATAAATAAATAATTCCGTGTCCACAGTGAACCCATGATGGTTTGTCTGCACTATGTATTGAATTAAATGTGTATTATGGCGTTTATGTGTTATCCTTAGGGAACAGTAAGTACATGGACTAATGAGGACTTTTATCTGCACTTTATAGTAAATATGGTGTATGGTTTGATGAGGTGGATAGATGATGGTGTTTGTGTGCACTCTCTATTGAATTGTCTAGTAGTGTTGACAGGGCGGTTTCCAGGGTAACAGGGGTACGTGAGAAGGTCTGTGTGGTTGGGGGTTATTGTGCTTGGTGTTGCATACAGACGGGCGTCAAGGACGACTTTGAATAGAGACATTCATTAAACACACAGGACCTCTGAGACAATGAGAGAGAAACAGAGAGAGAACTGAGGGTGGGATTGATTTCCACTGCTCTGTGATTCTGGTTCTTAACCTCCCCTTTGCATGAGGATGAGGTGCCCCTTCGTGGTTTTGCAGTGTACCCAATTACCCCACCACTGGTTTTAGCAGATGGTGCGGGCTCACTTCATCGCCTGTTGGTTTTATGGCAAAGTTCATTGAATCCAGATACTGTCCTACATATTCAATGTCTCAATTCAATTTTTGTATTTGCCCCCTTTCTTTAAGTCTCAAGAGTGGCAATCCATAAAAAAGTGATAGAAGAGTAGAGAAATTGGTTCAGTAAAATAATATTAAGTGTAATAACAATGCTACTAATACATTTATGTCATTAAGGAGACGCCCTTATCCAGAGCGACTTACAATTAATACAGTCTTACAATCCAAGCAATTATGGGTTGCTCAGGGAACCAACTGTGGCTGAGGTGGGATTTGAACCCTGGACCTTCTGGTCCATAGTCCAGTACCTCAACCTCTAGGCTACCACAGTCCCAGTATGATTGGTGATAGTTATTATAATAACTTGATTATTATTAATGATATTACATTTCTGGCATTTAGCAGACACCCTTATCCAGAGCCACTTACAATTAATACAGTCTTACAATACAAGCAGTTGTGGGTTAAGGGCTTAACCACTAGGCCACCACAGTCTAATAATAATAATAATCATAATCATAATCATAATAATAATAATAATAAATTGTCTGGTGCCACAGTAGGATTTCACTAGCTCACCACTGCAGTGATTGTGAGTTCTGGTGGTATCTTCTGACTATGACAGCTGTACAGATCATCCACTGGCTCTACAACAGTGACCCCTACCCAGTCTTGTTAAAGATCAGCGTCCCGTTCAGAGCATGCCTGCCTTGAATTTTGTGGATTCCAGAATATCCTGGAGATGTCCAGCAACCCAGACTAGCATAGGCAGAGTTAAAATGTAAAAAGCAAAAAATAAAACTATGTTTTATTTATTAGTATTTGGCTTGAGTGTGTGCAGTCTGCTGGTGAGTCTTGGTGTTAAAGTTCAGGATGGGGAGGTGCAAGATAGCCAGAGGGGGGCAAATCCTTCCCTTAATCTCCCTCTTGCTTGCTCTCTTGGGCACACACACAGTCAGTGTGAGACACCTGCGGAGGACAGAGCAGAGCTTCCCTCTACATTTGAACCTTTTTTTTTAAAACGAAAAACTCTTTTAACTGACCACATTTTACAAATATGTTATCTTTATGTGGATCATGTCAGCTCTGATTTAAGCTTGTCGTTTTTTGGATCCTGTGAATTGAGCACCATGAGCTCCCCGGACAGTCCTCTCTCCGATTCCAAGCTGGAGACCGTCATCCAGGTGTCGCTGTTTATTCTGTTTCGTTATAATTTACTGTTACACATTTAGATCAGATATTTGAGTAATTGAAGTAAGTGTTGTGCTGCAGGTGTCTGTGCATATCTGTCGTTTTTAATGATGTGATCTGATTATATTGTGAAGCTTCTGTAAATGGTCTCTGTACAGTATTTCATACATAACAATGTGTGCAAAAGTTTAAGCACCCCTAGTCAAACCCAACCTTTCCTTAGAGCAGTGGCTCCCATTCTTTTTCTGCAGTGCCCCAATTTTTTAAAGATAAGAATATTTTCGGGTCCTTCAACTCCGACATTAATGTACACGTCTTTAGATTCCAAACTCCAAAAGAACTGATTACAAATTGTAATTCATACTAAAACTGCAACTACTTAATAAACAAAGCAAAATAAAGTGATACATCTTCTTTACAGTGGAGTTATTACAAATGCAAGGCATTTTGTCTTAGATATGTCAGATTTTCACTGAGTACATTTATTCATTTGTCTTGCTGTGCCCTCTGTTACAATGCACAGGTTTTCAAACTCTACAGAAAACTCTACTGGATTGATTCCTGCAAATGTTGTGTTAACAAATTTGCCTGCTTTGGGACAGTGATGTTCTGGACTGTTTAACAGAAGGTTATATGTTCACACTTCATCTCTGCCAAAACTGCCAGCAATGCCCCTAACCCTTAGGCCAGACTTTTTAAATTGCTTGTTCCTCGGATGTCTCTACTTAAGAATCTACTAAATCTTTATTTTTCAGCACTTTTCAATTTTTTGAGGACTATGTGGAATCAATACAAGGAAGGAGAAAGAAATAAAAACAAATGTTTATTTAAAAATAAGATTTATTTAACCTACAATTAAATTAAATTGAATCTAGAAAAAAATTAAATGAACAAAAGAAAATTGGCTCTCCACCGGAGGGCGGAAAAAGATAAAGAAAAATTTAAATATAATATAAAAAAAAGTTTTGGTTTTTTTTTGTATTGTTCAAATATGATTGTCGGCAGATTCGTGAAACAAGCAATAAAAAAGCCTTAGTTGCCTGTATTGTAGGTCGTAAGATTTAGATAGTTGGAAGTCTGATGAATGTTATAAATGTAAATGAAACATTCTGTGTATGCAAAGTTTTGATACTTTACTATACAATTGATGAGAACTATCTGTTTGTTCTCAAACTTTCAGAACTTATTAATAATGTATTTAAATGTACAGATGCATCATATCTAAGTTATAGCTGTTTTAATCCAGAAAATGAAAACACATTTGACCAGACTTATTTCAGTCAAACTTCTATTAGGTTGTTACAGTTCAGCTTGTGCTTGTGGCCTCTATTTCACTTTCTCTAGCTGGATTACAGGTGCCAGAGTCCCAGTGACCCTGTCCAGGGAAAAAAAAGTGTCATTTAACGACCATCTAAACAACGTCCCTCTGCCTTAATGACTGAGATTTTAACAATTATAATCATTTCTAACAGGAAGTAAAAATGTCTCTTAACTCTGAATGTTAAAAAGCATTTGTATTTTTACCATTATGAATACTTTTTTATTTTAAGCTATTTAAAAATAGTTATAAATGTACTTTATTTTACAGAATATTGATTCACTTTGTATTAATGCACAGACGCTTTTAGGGTTATTTTATTGCTTTTTTATAGGTACTTACAGGTACTTTTAGGTATTCTGACGAGAAATTCCTGTTTTTCTTTCTACTATTGGTAGACCCGTATGATTGTACGCTTCTATACACCTGCAAATTCAGCTACTTCCTTCACACTATGGCTTTTGGCTTGCCGAAATGCAATCACTCCTTTTTCCAATCATTAACCTGTTTTGTGACCCATTTTCCACACACCAAATGAGACGTTCTCTGCACTGTACCACCTCTTGTCAGTCTTTAAATCCCATAACACACCTGAAAAGTATATATAGCCCAGTCATGTGAGGTGACATTTTTTTGGTCTGGGGAGTATATATCAGAGAGTCTTGCAACGTACAAGTTTACAATGTGCAGGGGCCTTGTGTAAGGGCCTAACACTGGCATCTTTGCAGTTCTGGAAATTGAACCTGGGACCTTTATCTTCTTGACCCTTTTCCTTAACCCTTGCACCACTACAATCCTCTGCTTATACGCTGCTCACAAAAATGAGGGGATATTTCATTATTCAATTCAATTCACATTTATTTATATAGCGCTTTTTACAATGGAGCATTGTCTCAAAGCAGCTTTACAATATTATATTATGTTAAAAGGCCAATCCCAAATAACAGGGACGAGGAGAAACTCCTTGAAAGTAGTAGGAAGAAACCTTGGGAGGACCAAGACTCAACAGGGGACCCATCCTTCATGGGTGGCCTAGATGTTAATTAAACAAATACTTAAATGTATATTAAATTATAGCAAATTATAGCAATTATAGCAAAATCAATAACAAATTAATAATACAATTTAAATTAGTAATAAAATAAATAAACAAAATTATCAAACAAAATAGATTATAACATGAGTCCTCAGTGGGAAATACTTGAAGGCACATCGTCTCCTAATGTCCAAACGATGGAGGGAGTTACTGTACTCTGGTGGGACTGGTTTCTGTTGATGAAGACCAGTAGAGTGATTCTGAGCTGGAAGAACATCTAAGTGTGTGGTGTTGGAACTGGTACCGGAACATCAGCCCTGAGAGAAATGAGAAAATTTAGTTACTTATGGGTTAGGAGCACAAAGTCTATTATCCATTACTGATGCCATGTGCAGCATGATAACTCCGGCAGCACTAACTATAGCAGCATAACTAAAGGGAGAGAAAGGAGAGAACTATGGGATATTACATTTTAAAGTATCCCCAAATTTTGTGAGCAGTGTATAATCTTAGGTCATGTTGTTGTTATTGTTATGCCTGTAATTCTCGGCATAACAAACAGTGCTGTATTTTTTTTTTGGCGTGCACCCTGCGTCGCTCACCTCCCCTGTTCTGTTCTAAATATAAGTGTGAGTGCTGTTGTGCCACCTGTTCTTCACGCAGCACTCCCCGCCCTGACCTGAGATCAGTCTGATGTGTTCTGTACTAATGCTCAGGATTAGAATGATGAGCTTAGGGTGAAGGAACTGATTCTGGATCAGTGTTAAGCAGATAAAACGAGGAGAAACTGTAGCTTCCCATAGGTTAGTCACAATAACTTCTTATTTTCAGTGCAAGATGACTCAGGCAAATAATGTATAATAACGAAACAAGTAATCTGTTATAGAAGCTGGAGGAGAGTGTGCTGGCTGAAGAGAAGAGGCTGACGGTGCGAGGCCCCTCCCATGATGCCCCGCCTACATGCATACCAGCCCGTGTGAGAGAAATCGTCACTAAGAACCTGAACGATAGGGGTAATTACATATTACTGTAGATATGTTTATATTATTAGAACATCATAGAAGCATAGGCAGTTATTCTAATGTATTATTATTATGTAATAATATTTATAAACCGGATTCCAAAAAAGTTGGGACACTAAACAAATTGTGAATACAAACTGAATGCAATGATGTGGAGATGGCAACATCTAATATTTTATTCAAAATAGAACACACATCACAGATCAAAAGTTTAAACTGAGAGAATGTATCATTTTAAGGGAAAAATATGTTGTTTCCAAATTTCATGGCGT